>VOPJ01007639.1:0-41044 GCA_014673585.1 Semibalanus balanoides
TTTTTTGCCTTTTCCTGAGCCACTTACATTTTTGTATTTTTTGGTTGATTTAATCTGTTTTGCCATTGAAGAAAAGTAGTTTTTCACAACAGCATGTTGCTAGATTATAGAACACAATTTTTAGATACGTAGGATTGAAGAAATATTTGTTCGTGATGATTTTTTCTTCTACCGAACGCGTGACCCGGCTGCCTTTTTATTCTGATTTTCCTAAATTTTGATGACGTCAATAATCACTGAAACTAGAAAAATACAACTTATCATAGTGACTTGGCCAATAATCAGGTAAATATGATAGTATTAAAATAAATTAATATATACACATGGCGAATACCTCAACTTGAAAATTTGGCCTTTCTTTGGCCTTTTTGGGCGGCCGGTTTGGCCTTTTTGGCTTTTTTGGGCGGCCAGTGTTTTACCTTTTTTGGCTTTTTGGGGCGGCCAGTTTGGCCTTTTCCGGCTGCGGAAGTCTGGCAACCCTGACTGTACCTCTCACTCCAGTCCCGGTCCCAGGTACACTGACGGCACACGCGAACTCCCATCAGCCCACCTTGTGCAGGATGTCCCGCAGGCTGCCCGAGTGGCTGCACGGTGTGATGACCACCACAGCAGGGTAGCCCTGCGGCAGGTCCATCAGGTCGGCGTCCAGCACCGGGAACAGGTACGGGTGCTTAGCACGCGTCAGACGCTCACGCAAAATCTGAAACATCGAGCAGCACAGTACAGCCGATTGGTTAACAATCTGAAAACTGAACTGCAACAGGCGAGGGATTCCGGATAACACAGACTGCCTTCTGAATATGGGCTAAATCTGCTTTTGTGTTTGTTTTGTTGGTGATTATCATATTATTCTCATTCCTCTGGTGGCGATGACGCATGTCTGCCAATCGACTCACCTTGGCCCGATCTCTCTGTTGCAGTAGCTGAGGTCGGTGTGTCACAGACGTGATGGTCAGAAGTCTCTCCGTCTTCACCAGCTGGTCATGCACCAGAAACCAGTGTTTGTTGCTGCGGCAGCCTGTAGTGCAGTATGGCGGCGCGTGGAATGTATTGGACGATTAATGTCAGCGACGCTCGCGTATCGCAGTGAGCCACACCAATACCGGTCAATTGCTTGGCAACACTGATGGGTTTCCTGCATATTGAGCACGTCTGGCTGATGCGATAAGCGTGCTGTTCCTCACTCCTCAGCGAACACATGTTACCAGGGGGGCTCATAGCCCACAGGCCTAGAGGAGATTATGTCAATACAGATTTGCCGCTATTCAGCTCTGCTCTCGGCGCGAGAAACGCGGAAAACACACAGGAGGCGTTTGGGCATCGGTTTAGAAGAAAGCAAATAAAATGAAAAATGTAAGGCTCGAGATATAGACATAAAACTACACTTAAATGACTAAATGAGTATATAATAAACACGAATGTGATGAAGAAAACAATATTAGTAGTGATAATGAGTGGCTGTGCAATAAAACAGCATAGCCGTCAGCTGACTGGGCTGAGTGTGTGGAGCCGGAGAGTGCACCGGTCAGTGGCGCCGTTTACCGAGGTCGTTGAGAGGCTGCACCAGCTGGTAGCGGTCGGAGCGGGCCAGATACTGCTGACACAGACTGCTGGCAACCTGACTGGCCACTGCTGAGCGCTGCTGCTCCGTCAGCGGCTCTGTGCTGCTGCTGCTGGCCGGTCGGCTCGTCACGTCAGTGACGTCAGCAGGCCTGAAATGGCAGCCATGTCGTCAGGCCGCCTGGAGCGTCAGTCATCGCATCAGGCCTGAAATGGCAGCCATATCGTCAGGCCGCCTGGAGCGTCAGTCATCGCATCAGGCCTGAAATGGCAGCCATATCGTCAGGCCGCCTGGAGCGTCAGTGACGTCAGCAGGCCTGAAATGGCAGCCATATCGTCAGGCCGCCTGGAGCGTCAGTCATCGCAGCGCCTGCAACGTCAGCATTTCATCATAGTCCGCCCATGTAGCTCAGTGGAGAGCGCTTGTCTTCTGACCTATCTCATAGTGCAGCCCGGGTTTCGAGTCGCTTCGGCGCTCGCTATTTCTCCTGACGGGATGGCCTGCGGGCGGTGTTGGCAAGCGGTCGCACTCAAAGCCAGGTGACGTCTCAAGCGAGCGGGCGACCGTGTCCAGGTTGGTCGGGCACGTAAAACTTTCGTCTTACTAAATTCTGCCGGCCACAGGAATTGCACGATCGTGGTTGGTGAGTTCAGGACCAGCGCAAAAACAAGCTTCTGCTTAGCACGGGTTTCTGACCTCGAAAGCCATCCACTACAAAGCATTCGCGACTAAAATTTATTTAAAAAGTATGTAAGCGTCAGGCCCTTATGAACCAACGCCGCTTAGGCGGATGGCTTTTCAGGGGATAGATTACACAGTTTTTACGTTTGTTTTTGTAAGTTTTTCGGAGAATAGCGGAAAAACGGCGGTTTACGACACAGCTGTTTAAGCATCAATCACCCACATTATGTAAAATTATTGACCTTGAGTCATCTTAGGTCAGGTCACCAGATCAGGTCAAGTGACCTTAACTCCAAAAAGGTTTGCGGTCGTACCACTGTCACAGTTTTGGGATGACCGGTTTGAAACTTACAGGATTTCGTAAGGTCATATGTATCTACAATTCGAATATGTTTGATTTTTAGTTCAGTGACCAAAGGTCGGGTCAGTTTTGTGACCTCCCCATCATAAGTCAATAGGAAAATATTCAAATGCTTCTTTTTCCGAGGATACGCAAGATAGCAACACAATTCCTTCTGGATTATGCTATGCAGCTATCATAGGCCATTATGACCTACTTTGTGTTTCAGACCGCGTGAGACCCCGTTTCTACGACTACTTCTGAAAGAAAGACCGAATCGGAATCAAATTTTCGCAAAGTCAATTTCAACCATGGCATCTGGTCCATCTGGTCTGTTACAAAACAAAAATGTAATTGTCATCGACTCGTAACGTTAAGATCTCCTCGGAAACCCCATTCCTGCTATGGATCGGCTGCCGTGACGTAGGTTTTGGCCTCGACAGCACGTGTCAATAATTAAACTCCTCCCCTGTGAGTGGAGCGGTGGCCTCTGACCGGTCAGTTGGACCAAGGCTATATATATAGGAGGTACAGTCATCCGGCGATTATACGTGGTCATGACGTCAGAGCGTAACGTCATTTGTAGCCATCAGCCTCCTCCGCCATTGCAGTTAAAGGGAGTGTGCCTTCTCACATCTCTCATGTATGCAGCATGACCATATGCAGCATACGCAGCATGACCCATATGCAGCATGACCTACCTGGGTCACCAAATGACCTGGGGGGTCAAAGCGAAGTCCCAAAACTGGAAATTTGACGTTTCATGACCTCTGGTGACCTCATATTAACGCGACACAAAACATTATTCTAGGTTATTCCGAATGTTCATGTCCAGAGTTTTCGAATGACGCTTTTTGCTGCTTTCTATCTCCTTTAACTTTCGAGTTAGATGGGGGTCATTTTGGTTTTTGAAGACTAATGAGGTCATCATTAATACTTTTCAAAGCGCCTCTACAAGAAAACACGAAGGTGTCAAAATAATTGTTCAATCTTAATGAGGTAAAAAGTTATTAGCAAAAATAGTTTTGCAAAAAATACAATTTTGACCTTTGATGACCTCTGGAGCCTATGACCAGCGCAAATGTGAAGACACGCTGTCGATTTTATTTTTCAAGAGCTTTCGATTTTTTCGTTTGATCTTAGCTATAATAGTTGCCGAGGTATTGGAGGGGGGTCGAAGCGAAGTCCTAAAACTGGAAATTTGACCTTGCATGCCCTCTTGTGATCTCATATTGACCTGAAGCCATAAGTATTCTAGGTTATTCCGAATTTTCATGTCGAGAGCTTTGAAATGACACTTTTTGCTTCTTTCTATCCCCTTTAGTTTTCGAGTTAGATGGGGTCATTTTGAACTCCACCAAGGCGAAGTTGTCTCGATGCCTCAGAGGCGAGTTTGCCCATATGTCATTTGCCCGCCTCTTTGTCCTAACTTAAGCGGTTACATCGGTCATCCCAAAAGTTCTGAGATTTCGACAAAAATGGCATTTGCAAAAAAAATCGAGAGACGTCAGATAAAAAATATCCAAATGAGAAAAGCTTTCGAATGTCATAACTCTCCTCTTTTGAGCCCTCCGACGCCAGCCAACGAGCTGTGCAGGAGCGTGGCTTCTCCAGAAAAGTCGGGGGGGGGCTGAGCTGAAAATAAATCGCTTAAAAGAATGTGAAAAGGTATTGGACCAAACAGCCTCCATTAGATCAAAACGCCAAGTAGACGAAAGCAGTGGACGATTCGACACAGAAGGCCTGGCATTGTCATATCTGGCGAAGCCCGGCACAAAAGTACGGCTTATTTTTTCATCGCTTCTGGAGCGCCAGCTACGCTTCTATTGCTCGGCTATAATCGCCCGGCCCATTAGCAATAGGTGTGTAATTCCGACACGGCCATTTTCTGTCGAAAACAGCGTTATCTGATCGTTCGAGAGACTCAGACTGAGATTGGTTGCTGATTGCTATCTACCAGACCCTGACGTCGGCTGGTCTCTCAGTGTTGAGACACCTTTTGGCCCGGCACCGAAAACCATCGAATAACAACAATGGCCACTGCACTGGTCAAGAGTTCATACTAAAATAAAGCAAGGGTGAAGAAGCATTGCGCAGCACGTTGGGGGTTATCTGCACTTGGCTTGGCTTTACCTCTGGTGTAGCTGCCTAACTAGAGACCAGCGCGATGGAGATGGTTGAGCCTGTTGATAGTTGCCCAGCGCGATGGAGCTGGGCCTCCTTGCCAGCAATGAGCTGGGCGCTCGTGAGCCGGGAGAGCTGGGTGAGCTCGGCTGCAGCTCTGCCAGCTCCTCCAGCGTGGGCAGCGACGGCGGACGGATCTTCCTTGGCCACTTGTCGTAGTTGACGCACGGGTCCCGCCGGTTGAAGTGGTCGTGTCCGAGCAGCTCCTTGGCCGCCTCCTCCCGGCCGTTCTCTTTGTACAGGTTGAAGAGCGTGATGCCCCACTTGGTACGGACATCGTCTGACGGCTGAGACATGGCGAGAGCTGCAGCTCTGTCTCAGCAGCCTGCACGTCACCGCCACTCCCTCGGCCTCAGATCACTGCCTGATCAGTGGGCTCACCTGATCAGTGGGCGGCGGTACACCGGGATTGGGTGCAGACGGATGGTGACGGGTCGTCGACAGCCAGCGAGCCGCTTTCAGGTACAGTCAGGTTTCAGGTTCAGTCAGGTTTCAGGTTCAGTCAGGCCGACCGGCACCAGACCCCGCCGCAGGGCATCAGGCGATTGACGCGAAACTGCCAGCTCGCTGCTGCTACTGCTACTGCCACCACCGCTGCCGCGCTGCTGCGCTGCTGTACTGTGCTTGCTTGCTGCTGCTTGCTTGCTTGCTTGCTCTGCTGCTGCTGCTGCTTGCTCTGCTGCTGCTTCTGCTGCTGCTTCTGCTGCTTCTTCTGCTGCTGCTTCTGCTGCTTCGCTGCTTCTGCTGCTGCTGCTGCTGCTGCTGGCTGCTGCTGCTGCTTGCTTCTGCTGCTGCGTTCTGCTGCTGCTGTCTGCTGCTGCCTGCTGCTGCTTCTGCTGCTGCTGCTGCTGGCTGCTGCTGCTGGTGCTGCTGCTGCTGCTGCTGCTGCTGCTGCTGCTGCTGCTGCTGCTGCTGCTGCTGCTGCTGCTGCTGCTCGTGCTCGTGCTGCTATTGCTGCTGCTATTACTGCTTCTGTTGTTGTCGCTGCCGCTGCTATTTCTGCTGCTGTCACTGCTGTTGCTCCGGTGGGTTTTCAGCGCGGCGGACCACAACACAGCCTGCCCGTGTACCAGCTGACCAGTACTGTCGTCCGGATGCCTCGGCCCGATCCCACTCGACCCTGTACCACGCAGATCCCAGTAATGTTATCGACGGAATAACGACCAGGAAGCCTGTCTTTCCGCGGGTAATTGCGCTGGTGTGGCTTCACCGTCCGCCGGCGTCTGGGCGCGTGTGCCACTTCCGCGAGCAGACACCTCGGTGAAGCCGGCTAAACCAGTCACCAAACGGCGCAGCCAGCCAGTTCCAACTCCAAACACACGTTTTTGCCCCATATTTGTGAAGCACGATCCACCTGTTTAGTGGTGAGCTTCTCTGCTTGCGCACCTTATAACTGAAAAATATAATCTTAAAGAGAAATGATGCCTACAATTTCGCCTGGCTTATAGTGTCGTGTCGTATCGCATTGTGCGTAATAACGAATTAACACAATTAATCACAGGCGCGGGCGGTATACGAGAGAGCATGGCGCACGTGACCGAGAGCTGAAATGCCACGGCCCATTCAGAACCCACCACACCCCACGGCCCACACCGACGGCCGACTCAAGAGATAAAGGAGGCATACAGACAAACGGACACACATACCGATACAGAGAAGCGGACATCGCCTCTCGGAGCCGTCTTTGAGGCGAAGAAGGTAGTGATCATGAATTTAGTGTAGAATTTCACTGTTGGCACTTTCTAATGACTCTAACGCTCCCCGCAATCGATCTGTATAACAGGAAGAACAACAAATACGACAGATCTGCGCTTGCATACCGATGTGTGAGCCACATGCATTTTACTGTAACGGGTGTCCACTAATTACTGAGAATCAACTTTGACATATTTGTTAACAAAGTTATTGTCGTGGGATCGCCATAAGATTTTGTATGTGACTCACTGGATAATATTTATATATGAGTGCCAAATATCTAATTAATGTGAGTCTACATTCTCTATCATGTAGTCGTTGACCATCACCAAAGAGCAAGCCAGAGCCAAAGTGAGCAGAGTTTTTGCCAAAATTGATCGACCGATGGACGATGAATCTTATGTCACCTTTTCTGGACAAAAAATGACTGCGAATGGCGATTTTTATGCTGGGCCAGATGGAGATGCTCCAGACGAAGTCAAGTTTCTCTTTATGGGAAAGTATCCGAAGAAGATAATGGTATGGATCGCCATGTCACCGAGGGGCGTTTCCAAGTCTGTGCTCCTCCAGAGTGGCACAAATGTCGATGGTAGGGTCTGACGGTAGACGCTGCGTCTACTGTCAGATGTGTCTGAGAAGAGGACTGTTACCGTTCATCGACGATACATATTATGACGGTGGATACCTCTTCTGGCCAGACCTGGCAGCGGCACGTTACGCGCGTGACAGTCGCCAGATTTTGGAGGAGGCCGGAGTGACCCCCCTGAAACGAGAAGACAACCCTTCCAACGTGCCCCAACTTCATCCTAAAGAAGACATTTGGGGCATGCTGAAGCAGAGGGTGTATCGATGAGACTGGGTGGCAGCCTCTGAAGCACAATTTAAAAAGAGATCATCATCGTGGCCTTGATAAAAATCGACACCAGAGGTTCCGCTCACTATTGATGCAGGGGGTCGGTCTGCGCGTGCGCTCCGCAAACACCAATGGACCGCTGCATTTAGGTTCACGGAATGGCATGCTGTACCAAAGGACCCAATGTTCAAGTGTTGTAAGTTTGATGAAGGTCCGTGGAAATATAAGGAAGTTTTAGCATTTCAAAGTCATTCTCAATCATAAGTAAACACCTGTTAATTAAGGTGTGTGTTTGTGTGCGTGTGAGCCTGAGGCATGGCGACAGCTGTGGAACCCTTCTCAGTAAGCATAAAACAGACGTTTTCAGAGGTCGAGCCGACGAGCTAATGATCGGGCTATAGACGCAGTTCGATGCCTTTGTTCTTTCATCAGGTGTCAGGATGATTCGCTGAATATCCAATAATTGATACTCGATGGCCAAACGGCATATATACCCTCATGCAGCTAAACTGCATTGCAGTGTAAAGCCAGTGATAAGCCGGCAGTGATATTGCCGGCGCATTCAAGGCTGCTCATTCTCAAGCAACAGATTGGGACGTTTACGTTCATGCAGTTCAAACTGGTTATTGATTTAGCAATTTGATCTGCCTTTATATCACGTTTAACAATTAACGTTCATGCAATTCAAACCGGCTATTGATTCAAAAACTAAATCACGATTCATTTTGGAGCCTGAATAATTCAATCACTATTTGATTCATGTACGAAAAATTGATTCTTTCCTATTCAAAGCATACATAAAAACTAAACAGGGGCGTGAGAAGTACTTGCATGTTGGGGGGCGAACTTTTTAGTGGACCTGAGGTAGCAAAAATGATAGCAAAAAAAAACGATATACCACTGTGTTCGCCCCCGTTATATCGCCAACAGGATTTATCGCCATATATTGCCAACCGTTCACCCGATAAATCGGGAAATATCCCCGATATATCGCCACCCGCTATGGATGCGTCAATGTCGGCGAACGCCTTCATCTGGAATTTCGTTGGTGACTGCTTTTCCTTTTTCGGTCCCTGGCTGACTCTTCCTCTGCTGAACGTCAGGGGAGCGGAATCGACATCATACATCTACATATAATGAAAACAATGAAACACCGTGACCAACCCCCATGCCCAAGAGCCGAATGTATTAATCTTTGCGCCTAGTAAAAGTCATGAATAAAACATTTACCTCCAAAATGCAATACAAATTGTGACCTTAGTATTTTATCTACCGTGATTGTGACCAAGAAAAAGCTCTTTAAACGGTACGACCAAGAAACATATCATTTACCAGGTGTGCGCTGTATTGAGCAATGTTTCCACGCTACGATGGTCAAATGTGCAGTGCCGCTGTTTAGATGACAAGATGCAAAACTAGCTCCAAATTCAATGCGGCTTAATTTTCTTTCTTTGAATTTGTGATTGAAACTGCCCTTTGTTTATAAAAAACATGTTCATAGACAATGCCGTTGGTCTGATTCAGAGTTAAAAGATCGTGGTAAAAGATGGAGAAGGGCCGTCACCTAGCTCCAAAATTGGGGACGTCGCCCCCACAGATCCAAAGTTGTGGGGGCGAGCTGCTCCCACTGCCCCCACGGTTCCCACGTCCCTGCAAAAAATGCATATACATACAAAGCAGGGACTATCATGGGCTGGGTGCACCCATGGGTGCCCACTCAACTTCGATTGTCTGGGTGGTATCATTTTTTTACTTTCAATGGTACTGGGCGGCATGGTAAGCAATTTTAACAATGTGCTAAAGCCGTACTGGTTTACTGACAACAAGTAGTTTAACCAAATTTTTTTTATGATAATAGGGCACTTAACAATGAACTTTGGCAATTAAATGACAAAATAAATCGTGGTGAAGTAATAGGACAGCAAGATTTTAAATAAGTCTGATCCTAAGTTGAATCCAATATGAAACCCTCGCCCTGGGGGGTACATTTTGACCCCCTGAGTTCCGAGAGCGGATAAACGGCGCGCGCAGCGCCGCCCATTTGCATAGCTAGTTGAACATCAATTGCCCACACTTTGACAAAAACTTGACTTCAGGTCAAGGAGGTCAGGTCATCAAGTCATTTAAGTGACCTTGCCTCCCAAATGTTGTGAGGGCGTGCAAAGCCCCACAAGTTTTGTTTAAAAGATTGAAAATCAGGATTGTCATAGAATATATATACCTACAACTTGTTTATCTTATATTTGTACGGTGACCTAAGTCAGGTCAATTTCGACATCCGCATTATAAGTGAATGGAAAATAAACAAATGCTTCCAAATCAGAAATAACGACTGATCAAACTAATTCTTTCAGATCATGTTTTTGGCCTCGTTCTGGATGATCAAACAGGTAAATTGTGCTCATTCGATCTCTGAAGGTCATTGATGTACATCTGAAGTCATCACAATGATTTGCTAAATAACTTTTTAATAGAAAAAGATAGAGAGATCAGTTACACCACGTGTTGTCTCTGTCTCGGCCGGCATCGACCCTATGCAACATGAACCCTACCTAGGTCCACCAAGATACCTTGACCTGAGGCAAATTGAAATTGACCTTGAAAGGTTAACAATGTATGTTATTTCAAAGCGCCTGTCAACGAACACGTTAATCATGCTCTATCATTGTAACATAACACGTTATAAAAGGAAAACATAAAATCTACCAAAACTGCATTTTTTGACCTTTGATGACCTCTGGAGCCTAACATGATCGAGTAATTTTTAGGAGACTACCCAAAGCGAATTACAAATTTAGATAGCTATCATTGCTTCTTCTGTTGTCTAGCTATCATAGTCACGAGATAACGGGTTGTTCGAGAGCGACAGTCCAAGAAACTGTGAAGATTGACTTGAAGACCTCTGTGACCTCAATATTGACCTAGCTAAAATCGTTCTCGTGAACTTCGTAGTACATCTTGAGAGCTTTCAAACGATTTCCGCGTCTTCTATCTCTTCGTTCGAGTTAGACGGGTCATTTTGACCACCCCTCACCATGGCGAATTGTCTCGAGGCCGCAAACCGGCGCGGGTTATATAACGAGCGAGCCTGGTCAACTCAGAAAGTCAGGCATCGTAAGGTTCTGCAGCCTAGAATTGTCTATGCCTGATATAATCCTGTCATGCCTGACTCATGAGCTGAACCCAGGCGGTCTGAGAGGTCGATTGCGAGTCTGAGAGGGCCCTCGCATCCTCCGCATCACGGCGCGGAAGGGGAAACCGGCTCGCGAAAGGGTAACCGTCACCTGCCGAAGGGGATCGTCACTTGTCACAGGCCTCCGTCACTGGCCAACAAAGGAATTCATCACTGGTTAAATAGCACCGTCCACAGCAGACGGGGGCCGCTGTCAACGCCAAGGACGCCGTCATGGCCAGCAGGACGCCGTCACTTGACCAGAGGTACTCCGTCACTAGCAAAGGGGTTTTGGCTTTACTGCAAGGGCACAACATTGCGGGGCGCAGTCACTGACAGAAGAGGCGCCGTCATTGTTCCAGTGGGTACCGTCACGAGGGCACCGCAGCTAGCCATAGGGGGGCGCGTCATGGCCAGAGGGTCGCCGCCGTAACCAAACGCCTCGCTCCGTCACGACTCAAAGGACACCTTCAGCTGGCCAAGAGGGCAGTCGTCATTAACCGGGGCGCCGCCACTGCCTAAAGGGCGCCGCTCTACTGAACGAAGAGGGCGCCGTCCACCTGTGCCATAGGGTGGCGTATGGCTAGGCGACACACTGCTAAGGCGTTACCTATTATAATGAGGCCGGAGGGCGGCACTGACTGAGGGCGGCTGCTTCCCCAGAGGCGAACGTAATCTGAGGCGGGACCTGGCCTATAGGGAAGAAGCCTGGCCTAGGCGGCACCTGCATGAGCATGCACCTGGCCAGAGCAGCACCTGTAATTGAGGCTAGAGGTGGTGCGATGTCTAATGTGCGCGCGCATCTAGCCTGGTAGCGCCTGTATGGCCTCTAGAAGTGAGCAAACATGAAGGTGACTGTGGGGAAGGGGCGAGTGAGGTTATCTTAAGTGCGTCCGATGACGAACCCCGTAAGTCAGACGTAATTTCAGCGCTTCGGCGGCGTAAATGGGTGTGCTATGAGGCCTTCCGCGCAGAGGGGCCCCGCCGCCACTGCGTGGTGGACACGGGGGAGGCGGACGCGCCCACCCCCCCTGTGCTCCGCCCGCGCTACTGTTATTGTCCATGACCGTAAAGTATGTCAGGAGCGACGGCATACTGCTTGTCGGCGCACGAGGCCCAGAATTCAGAACGACAATCAACCTGATTCAAAATGGTCGTCGTGAGGAAATCTAATGAGTCTGATCAGAATTTGCTTGTCCCGTGTTTTATAACTGCAAATGAGTCTTTCCCAGTCTATGCAATTTGAATGAAGTGTTCGAATGTTCTTAGTTGACACATCTATCACATAAATAAGCTGACGGTATGTTTGCATCGAATAATCAACTTCGCGCTGTCTGCCGATTCAAGCGTTTCTACTCTGTACCAATGCTGTGCGTCAAGAGGAACAGACATTTGTATCGCTTATTAAAAGCGCTCATATTTTTATCATTACTGTCTGAAACAGTGGGCATTTCTAAAGCTAAATCCATCGGATTGCTTTACCAAATTCCATTACTCCTCAATAGATGGCGCTAGTACGGACAGTGTAGGTATGATAAGACATGAAGTTGCGCCTATACGTCTGAGAGTAGTGTGTGAAAAATCTGTAATGACAGGTAATAGATTCGGAATTCATAAATACAAATGTTTTCACACAGTTGATGATGTTGATTTTCAAATTGGACGGGGTCTGTCCAGAGACGTGAAAAATCGATCAAATGGCATCATATTTCGTCTTGGCGCTTATCCTCACGCTTTACAGATCGAGCTCAAATTTTTCATACGGTGTTTTAGTCACATAAGGCCACTTTTTAACCCTTAACACCTCGCACTTAACAAAAAAAGTTATTTTCGCTCCACCCTGAATTATACAGTCTGTAGTGTGCGAGGTTTAAACGTAAGAAAAGAAACGTTTCATGATGCTTATCAAAGCAATAGCAATATCAATAGCAATATATCAATAGCAATATCAAAGCAATATCAATAGCAATATCAAAATTCAAAGTCACTTCCTTATCAGAGAAGTAAACAACAATACAAAATTATGTCACTGCAGAGTAGCAGTAATGCAAACTTACACAACAGCCGTTTTCACGATGGATTATTTTGCGCGAAATGTTTAAAAACATTTTTTAAATGTTTTGAAATGTTTTAGTAGTAGCCGTTTTCACGATGGACTAATTTGCGAGAAATATTTTAACCCTCGCCCTACGGAACCGTAAGGCGAGGGTTAAAACATTTTTTTTCATAAATTAGTCCATCGTGAAAACGGCTAATAATAAAACTTTTTAAAACATTTTAAAATGTTTTAAAACATTTCGCGCAAAATAATCCATCGTGAAAACGGCTATAACGTTTCATTGTAACTGAATAATGTGTCGGGATTCATTGGCGCTTATGCTAATAATGGAAGTGACTTTGATCAAAGATGTTGTGATTTTCTGGAACTTAAATCGTCATGCCAGGTTTTACAAAGAAACAATTTGATTAACATAAATTAAACATCGGTATATATATATATATATATATATAAAAAATAAAAATAATTATATAATAGTATATATGTTATATATAATATATTTAGTAACTATTTGTATAATAGTAATATAAAGTATATGCATACAAATAGAACATTATATATATATATGTGGTGTGTGTGTGGTGGTGTGTGTGTGTTGTGTGGTGTGTGTGTGTGTGTGTCGTGTTGTGTGTGTGTTGTGTGTCTTATTGTCTCCGAAACCATCAAAAGCTCAAGCTTTAGGTCTCGACGCGAGACTAAACGGTTTCCAAATCGCGGAAAGTGCGCAAAGTGATCGCTGGATACCATGGAGGTATCTCGAAGGATACCATTATGTGTGCGTTCTCACAACAAGTTTTCATTGTATGCAATTACCATACAGAGTACACAGATAACGACTAACTTATCAGTAAACCCGGGATCTGTGAAAATTTTGATGACATAAATTATTATAGTTACAACATGAAGTCATTTATTTTCGGATGTACTTCACAAACGCTTCACACCTCTCGAGTTAATGGTGAATGGAATTAGACAGTGTGCATGATGTGCACCGGTTTCATTACACCACTAGAACGCCATATGGTAGCACTTTTCCCTGACGTCACATTAGTATTATTTTTGCCTGTGTCACGAACGGAAAAACTGTTATTTTCCTCAAGTCTTTTCTCAACATCAAATGTACTTTCAAAAACGGTACCAGAGAGTAGAGACACTTTTCGGAAGTTTTCAGCACGAGGGAAGCAGATCACTGCCGAGGACAATACTAACGATGCGTGACGTCACGGCTGCCATACAACAATGGTGGGGTCCGACTGAAAGCATTGTGTGGAAAATGCTTTGCGCAGTGCGCTCCATTTGCTCGGTGAGCGATATTGATTCAGGCACGTAGCCAAGGAGGAGGCGGTGGCGCCCCCTCCCCCTGGGGGCCTGGTGGGCCTTTTTCGAGGCCCGGTGTCCCCTTTTCGGCGCGTGCAGCGCACTGAAAAATGCTCACGAGACAACGCGGTCTCATGGTCAAAATATGAGACCAGAGGGCCCTTGGACGTTCAAAAGAGTCCTGTACATGTCAGAGGGGCCCTGAACAAGCCGAAAGGTCCCCTGAGCGGGTCAGAGGGCCCCCTGAATACGTCGAATGAGCACCTGGCCAGCACAGAGGGGTCTCTGGGAAGGTCGGAGAAGCCCCTGGGTCCTGAGAATGTCGGCAGGACAACAAAGCAGCCAGCGCAGTCCCCTGCCAGGTCTTAAAGGTTTCTGAGCAGGCTGGAGTGTCCCTGGACAGACCACAGGCCCCTGGGAAGTTCAAGGGGCCCCTGTGCGGGTCAAAGTGCCCCTGACTAGACCAAAAGGGCCCTTAGGTGGGTCATAAGGACCCCTTAACATGCCGAATGGGCCCCTAGCCAGCACGGAGGGACCCCAGGGCAGGTCAAAGGGCCCTCTGAGCATGTTGACAAGGCGACAAAACAGAAAGCGCAGTTCCTTACCAGGTCAGAAGGGCCCCTTAGAAGACTGGAGGGCCCCTGGACAGACCAGAGGGCCCTTGGGAAGTTCAAATGACCCCTGTGGATGTCGGAGGGGTCCCTGAGGCCTGACCAGACCAAAAGTGCCCCTGAGCACCGAGCAGGCCATGTCAGAGGGCCCCTGATTTCGTCGAATGGGCCTCTATCCAGCACAGAGATACCCCTGGGCAGGTCGGAGAGCCCCCTGAGCATGTATGATGTCGGCAGGATGAAAAAGCAGCCAGTGCAGTCCCTGGCCAGCTCGGAAGGGCCCCTGAGCTGGCTGGAGGGCCCCTGGACAGACCAGAGGGCCCCTGGAAAGTTCAAAGTTCAAAGGTTCTCTGTGCAGATGGGAGGGGCCCCTGAATATATCAAAAGGGCCCCTGGGCGGCTAAGAAAGGACCCTGAACATGCCAAATTGGACAAATTGGCAAATCCTGGCTACGTGCCTGGTTCATGGGCCTCTCTGAGGGTCCTGAGGGTCCTGGTCTGATCCAGCTCATCAAATGTTGAAGAAAAATGGGCCTCACAAAATAAAGTGGCCGGAATCCGTAGATTTTGTCATATCCATTTGGGGGGAGGGCCCTTTCAACGCTCGGGAAGGGCCCATTTGAGGCGCCGCCCTCCCCCTGGACAAAATTCTGGCTACGGCATACGTGCCTGTATTGATTTGCGCTGAATATGGTTTTATATAGGTACGCATGAATGAGATAGGATAGATATGTTTGTCATTATGATGAAGAGAATATAGACTGGGATGATCAATAGCATGGCGATGTATAAGTAAATACGCCGACGATGCAATCATATTTGTAGACGGAACTGAACGTTCAATCACAGGAGCCGTCAATGAGCTCGTCACTTTCGGCAAGCACTCTGGTTTGGAAATAAATCTGGAAAAACTGCAGGTATGGTAGTAGGGACATTAGCTGATCAGATTAGTACAGAACATAACATACAATTTGTGGATGAGCTAACAGTTTTGGGAATATAAATAGACCGAAACGGTACAAATGTAACGGAACGTAATATGCTACTCAAAATGCCTGCATTACACAATGAATTAGAACAATGGAAAAGACGTAACCTTTCACCAATTAGAAGAATATGCAGTCAAGGCTTTGCTACTCTCCAAACTTGTACATTTATTCATCGCACTTGCCACTTCCTAACCCTTCAAGTAAATGTATTAAATAATTAGAGAGAAGTATAAAAGAACTATTTGCTTTCATTTGGGGTAGTAAAAAAGATAAGATAAAACGTACTAAACTAGTACAAAACATATAAAAAGACGGATTAAACATGGTGCATATAGAAGTCATTTATTAAATGTGTGAAATTGACATGGTTGAAACGGTTGGCAACATCACGTGCCGATTGAATACTACTCGCTACACAGGAACTGCCAGACGTCGAATTATTGCTAACGTATGGGTGCATAGGCGTAGGAGCCGGGGGGCAGGGGGGCACCTGCCCCCCCCCCAACATTTTCGGATTTTAACATTACCTTATGGACGTTGCATGGAAAGAATCGACTTCAAAATGCTTTTTGCCCCCCCAACTTCAAATGAGTTCCTACGCCCCTGTATGGGTGTGGGAAGTTGCAACAGATACAAAGCAAGTTATCAAACCCTTTCTTTATAGACATCATCATATAGATGATTTGATCGAATTCAATCACGAATATAAACAATGTAACGAGGAAATAATATCTGAAAAATCTGGTTTTCAGATTGGACAAAATATTCAACAAAAATAGTTAGAAGTTGGGACGAACATGGATTACGTTTCATAGGAGACTTATACAACTCAAATACAGGAACAATTTATTGCAAGCAAGAAGTATAAAATATATATATGGAATAAGTATGACACTCCTATGCTACGAGACCTTAGTGCGAAGTCTGCCGCAGGATATACGCAAAATTATTGACAAGACGCTGATAAATAAACCAACATGCCATATAAAATAAACTTAGTATTGAATAACAAAAAGTTTTCAAAACAAGCTTATAATGCGTTTATTTCGAACGCTTCAACACGAAACAACGATTCCAATGAACGTCTGCGAGGAAAATGGGTGACAGAAATAAGTAATTACACGGAAAGAAGTTTAGATAAAGTTAATGCTGCGACGACCTCGACTTATCTTCTATATCTTCATTTTCTAATAATAAATATAATTTATGCAACTAATAAATACTTGAAAACAATTCAAACAAAACAATCGAGTAACTGTACAATGTGAACATTCTGTGAAATGGCCATTGAAACCATTTGCCATCTCTTTTGGCACTGTCCCAAGACACAACTGTTCATTAAGGAAATACTATCACATTATAAGACAACATACCAAGTTAGTATAAATATAAATGCATTTAACTGGAATTTCCTTGTTGAAACGTCTAACTTAGAAGCGCTTATATTATCCTTGAGTAAGGCCTGTATAAATAAGGCACGATTAATGGCATCTCAACCAAATAGACAAATGATGATGCAATCTCTAAAACTCGAAATAAAAAAAGAATATTACGTTGCCAAAGCGAAAAGCAATTTAGATCAATTCGAGCAGAAATGGGAAGGGCTGAAGCATGTGTTGGAATGCAAAGTTAGTAGCTATGCTTGGTTGTCATCAACCAGTTGTGACAATGGGGTGGGCCTGTGCTGCTTCCTGGCGCGTGATTCATGCACCCACAACCAAACACACACACACACACACACACACACACACACACACACACACACACACACACACACACAACACACACACACATACCCAGTACACACATCACATACATACAACCCACACCACACCCACCACACCACCGCACCGTCCCATCGTCCCACGTCCCACGGTCCCCAACGTCCCAGACGTCTCACGTCCCACGTCCCCCACTCCCCCAACGATCACGTCCCACTCCCGACGTTCCACACGTCTCCACGTCACGTCCCACGTCCCACGTCCCAGCGTCCCACGTCCCACGTCCCACGTCCCACGTCCCGACCCCACAACCCACACCCAACACCCACACCCACACCCCACACCCACACCCACACCCACACCCACACCCACACCCACGACCCACACCCACACCACACCCACAACCCACATTCACCCACAACACGCGCGCGCAACCACCACCGCACGCGCACGCGCACGCGCACACGCACACGCACACCGCACTCGGCACACTGCAACACGCCCACACACACACCCACGCAACGCGCGACACGTCACACGCAGCACGCCAACAGTGTCATTCCGACGACACGCACACCGCACACGCAAAACACCAACAACGCACACGCACACGCAACACGCGCACACACACAACACACACACACACACACACGGGCCGCACACGCAAGCACAACGCACCACGGCATCACGGCACACGCCACGCAAAATACGCACTCGCACAACACACAGCCGCACACGCACACGCACACGCACACGCACACGCACACGCACACGCACACGCATAAACCTGTTTTGTACATGTACTTGACTGCAGTGTGGTGTGTTGATTATGTATATAGCAGGCTACGTTGGTGTGAGTCGGAGGGACGATCCGTGAACCGTATATAGAGAGAGACGGAGGTGTGTTTCACGACTATGTGCAGTGCTGTCTGTCGTTGTTTGTTATGTTATGTTGTTTGACCAGTTTGTCGTGTGTATTGATTTGGAGATGTTGGCATCAAATAAATAAGCCCTTCAGTGGGACAAACGAGAAAAAAAATAGCATGGCGATATTTATTTTGTATGTAAAAAATACTTGGCGAAATGTAGCCAACCAAGATCAGTTGACTTAACAGCAAATGTTGGCTACAATACCATGACGTATCCGTCAATCTGGTATAAACCGGCGATCTGTTTTAAAACTTGGCGGTGTTCGTTCGAAAATCTGCTCTAAAGCCGTTGAGGTACTGTTTTGGGATAAACGAACCGTGGATCATATGATTTATATATATATAAACTACAATTATGCTATTTCAGTTAAAAATCCCGTAAAAAAACTCGCGCCACTTTGCGGCGCTTAACAACATTTACCTATATTATAACAGGAAAACCCACATTTAAAATGCTGAAAGAGCTTAAATACATTCAGAAAATTGGGATACATCTTTATTGTCATTTCAGCCGACTACCCTTTCAAAATTATCCGCGACGCCCCTGCGTACAGTTGCAGACGACGCGCTTCCTTCCCCCCCCCCGGTCAACAATTGTCATGCTGATTATCTTATACCCCCCCCCCAGTGGGGGCCTCCAATCACCAACTTTTGGAAAACATGCCACTGGATTTGCCCTCCCCAAAAAACGACCTGATTTTGGAGCCTTCGGAAAATCTCAGCAGCTAGAGTGTATCTGGAGAGATGAAGTATTGGCTAAATTCCGACAAATATGCTCTAAAGACCCACCAAATTACCGATGTGAGAAGGCACACTTCCTTTAAGGTGGACTATTTCCTTTGGCTGGCTGTTGTCTCATGTGCCGCCGAGAGCCGCGGGCGGCGGCGTAGTGGGCGGAGAGCGTGACAAGCAGAGATACGAGGCAGCCAGTCAGACGAGGTGGCCACGAGCCTCTCCATTTGGAGTGAGGCGCGCTGTGACATTGCCGCCGGCGTGGTGTAGGCCGCACTCGGCAGCTGCGGCCCTGGGAGGGCGGCACCTGAGGCCACCTCCCGTGGGGCTACACTCTCCACAGATCCATACATCGCCGGCAGAGACGGCGCTCCCCGCGGCTGACATCAGGTCGAGATGTGGCAGACAGCGTATTACTGACGCGCTTCATACACCAATAGCAGACACCAATGGTCTCAACTATAAAAGCCTGTTTAATGTGTAAGTATCTCAGCCGATGGCCTTGTTCTTATACCGAAACACCGACTATCGAAACAAAGTGTCTATACTCGCATCACTTTGGCCGGTCCGCCCACACCGCCTAGTCAGGTGTAGTGTGGCACTGGCGGATCCAAGGGGGCATCAGGGGCAAATGCCCCCCCCCCCCGCAGGAATATGGGGGACATTCAATACAAGTATCCTCCCGCGCGTTCCCTGTAATGAACGTAAAAAACAATGATCTTATGAGAAAACTGAGAAAATGCAATTTGCCGGGAAAGATAATTGTACAAATCACCTTGCAGCAATCCAAATCCTGCTGTCCACAGTAAAAACTAGGCAAATTTCGCGGCATGACACAAATTGTGCAACTGCTTATACAAATTAGGAAAATGGATAAATGAATTCCATTAAGCGTCTGACAGAGACACTCATTGACGGTAATTCCTGGCCCCAGGGCCCACTCGCTTTATAACATATTAACTTTCAAGCAGGCTTCATGTTAAGCTAGCTAGCCCGCCGAGCTCCGAAAAAACGCGAACGCAAGGACGCGGACATCGGCGCCCGAACACTGCTCCTGCGGTACCCAACTTGCTGGACCGAAGAGACCAGAGCAGTGCAGGACAGCAGTAGTGGGGACCAGAGCAGGACCATCTTCCAAAGTCATCTCCCACCAGGCATCTCCAGATCCACAGAGACCATTTATGTGCAGAAAGGTCGTTCTGCCTCAGTCCATTTGCACTATCACCTATCACCAGTTGTTTGTTATTGTTACAGTTTGGTACATTTTTATGTATAGCTACAGTTATTATTATTATTATGTATTATACTATTGAGTGCTCACTACCACCGGTCATCGGAATTTTCTATCCGGAGGCTAATGTATATAAAAAACTTACTTCATTTCAATATTTTCACCATACCGAGCAGGGGCGTAGGAACTCATTTGAAGTTGGGAGGCAAAATGCATTTTGAAGTCGATTATTTCCTTGCAACGTCCATAGGCGTAATGTTAAAATCCGAAAATGTTTGGGGGGCAGTTGCCCCCTGGCTCATAGGCTCATACGCCTATGATACCGAGCTGTGCAACCAGGAAAAGGGTTGCCTGAGGCTTTGCTGCTTTAGGGCCTATTTTAAGGAAAAACCATTGGGGGCAAGATGATATCCAAACATAAAACACCAAGGCAAAAAGACGTTAGCATGACTCTGATGGAAAATTACAGTTAATCGTGTTAGCATCGAGCCAGAGACCTAACACGACTGGAAAGGACAACAAAGTAACCTTTCCTGATTAGAAAACACACATTTTTGCATAACCCCATGTTTATGCCTAACAAAATACACGAAATCAAATGTTACGTATTACTCAACTTATTCCATGGTTGTGGCAGTTTGATCCAACTCGTGGGGCAGGTTGTGAAATTTGTGCATGCAAAACATGTAGAGACCGAAGGAGCTAGAGGTTTGTTATTTGAATTCCTTAGGTATTCATCAATACAATGGCTTCCCCAGGATTCTTAGGCTTGAAGGGGGGGGGTCAAATATGTGTGGCAGACGTTGACACTCGCAACAACAGCCTAGCCCGCGCCTTACTGGGGTATATTTTCATAACGCGAGTTACTGGGGGGGGACTATTTATAGCCCCCCCCCCATCTGATCTCCGAAACTACTGGAACCGATCTTTACAAATTCGAACGGCATTCGATAGCCCTATCAAATTTGTCAAGGGAAACTTAATTTTGTTTTCCTTAAGGTCACCGATGACGTCACAGGTCACGTCAAATAAAAAATGTTTGACCGTGCCATCAAAATCCGGTGGTCGGCATTGTCCCGCAAAAAACTCAATATTTAACGGCATATAAAAGTTGGTAATCGGTATCATTCGTGCATCTGACACTTTCTAATTTCCATAAAGCCTAATTTTGACCTTAGGTAAGGTAAGGTCATCGAGTCAAGAGGTTCAAAACTGAAGAATTTACGGTTATTGGAGTTGTAACACATGTTTTATTGGGTTCGTTAATCGGTTTAGAACTCGAAAAATGACCTTAGAACATGTTTTTAGTCCATACAATTGAAGAAAAAAGCATAAAACGGAAATGCACATTTTTTTATTTGCATATTTGGTTATAGCAGTAAAGGTGGTCTAATTTTGTTTTAAAAAGGCTGTCACTCAGTCATTTTGAAATAATTGGACTCAAACTTGCTACCACATTCCCTTGGGATCCACTTAATTACATATAATTCCGTTTTTTTGAAAATGTGATTTTTTTTTGAAACATTTAAAAAAAAATGTCTTACGACTTTCCTTCAAAATTTTTTGAACTTATTATTTTCGAAAATCCCGAGATAAGCAGTCTGATAGCCCAACTGATTACCCGTCCGTTTGGTGTTGACAATTTGAAGTTTATCCTTCAAAACTGTACTTGGTGGCAGCGTTTCCCGCAAACGCCCTCATTTTTTCAACAAAAACTCAGAAACATGAGTCACTCTTGACGTCATTTTCCGGTTGAACCTATCATATCCTCATCTTTTTCCATCTGGCACGAAATGTGTCAAATTCATCTGGGACAAGGTACTGAAGTTTGGTTACGAATACCTACCGTTGGTTTAGGAGATTATTGCAGAATACGAGAGGGGGGGCTATAAATAGCCCCCCAAGTAACTCCGCGGGTTAGGGGGCGGAAGGGATGGACAGGGCTTACCCTTGATTTTTCGGTAAATAGCGGAAAACGACGACATTTCGCGCACGATTTTTGGCACATAATTTGTGCCTATATCAATTCCCCTAAATCTCTAACCAATGTTAGACCTCTGGGTCTCCAAGGTCCAGGTCACTAGCCACTGCTAGGTCAAGTCTAGTGTCCCCACCTCCAAAAATGCAAGGTCGTGCCGCAGCCAGATTGTTTTACTAATCAGTTGGAAACTCCACAGGATCTAATCAGGTTATATAATACTACAATCTGCTAATTTCGGAATGAATTTTTATACCAGCGATCTAAGAAGTAAGGATATGAAGTCGATTTTTGAGACAAACAATTACAAGTCGAATTGGCAAAAACATGAAACGTGCAATAGGTATAAATCCACAGGAAATGGATTAAATTGTGCATAAAACAATTGTCACCAGACTCACGAAACCTTTTGCTAAATAGTAATAGCCGTTTTCAACAAAGATTATTTTTGCGCGGAAATGTTTCAAAACATTTAAAAATGTTTTGAATTGGCGTAGTAGTCTCGTTTTCACGATGGACTAATTTGCAAAAAAAAAATGTTTTAACCCTCCCCTACGAGGATCCATAGGGCGAGGGTTTAAATATTTCTCGCGAATTAGTCCATCGTGAAAACGGCTACTACTAAACGTTTTGAAACATTTTAAAATGCTGCATTAAAAACATTTCGCTCACAATAATCCATCGGAAAAAACGGCTAATATAATTCATATTGACAATTGTTGGACACTGCGACCCACGAGGTCGCAGGGCCCCAGAAGTCATGCCGTCAATTTTTCTTCCATAACTTTTTTTACCGAATAAATATAGAGCATGTGATGTTACCATTGTGTTTGACTTGTATATAAATTTTGTTCGTTGTGAAATGCGACCTTGACTTGACCTTGACCTGTCCTCTGATCAGGAGGCCATCTTTTTTCATAGACTTGTCTTACTTTCACCTTCCCTAAATAATAAAACTGGCTAAACCAAAATAGGGGGAAAAAATGCGATCGAGGTAGCATGGGCTATGTCCCAATTCGCTCCGGAGTCCTCTCGGTCCAGCCAATCCCGAGGGCTGGTCTCTATTTTGCAAATTAAGTCAAAACATTCATAGTTAAACCTTGCAGTGAAAGAAATGGCACTAAAACAAGCGCAGTTGCAGATGCTCGGCGCCACCTTCCGCCGTGGCGGAGGGCGTTTAAACACCCACCTTCTAACTCCGTCTCTTATGGAGAGTAGACTGAATAATTAAAAAATGCTTCGATAGCACGCCACAAATCATGCCGAAACTATTTAGTCGTTTTGTGGCTCAGGTCAAAACTCAGGTCACCAGAAGTCATCAAAGATCGAATTTTCCAAGCATATGATTTGGCTCCGGAAACCCCTAAATATCTCGGGACCTATAAAAGTTAGAAACAAACGAGAAAAAAAATATCGACAGCTCATGAAAAATGCAATCGCCACTAATGCCCTCAAGTTTTAGCTCAGTTCAATAGTTCAGGCTTTAGAGGTCACCAAATATAACGATAGCATTTTCTGAAAACAAGTTTTTCGTAAATAACTTCTTATATCGGTTGAACATGGAGTACTAATTTTTAAGCCATCGTGTTTGTCTCATAAAGACACTTAAAATCATACTATGGTGACCGGGTTAGGTTCAATTCATAATTTGACCTCAGGTTAAGGGAATTTTTGTAACCCATGTGAATCATCAATATTGGGTGATGCGGCTCGACGAGACAAATACAGTGGTGCCATTCGCACGTCATTATCTTTATCATGAGCGCAGGAACAGGACGAAAAGTGAGGGGGACAGCAAAACTTCGCTCTCGTCTTGATCGGAACTCAATCCCCCTTCGCGGAATTTCTGTACTTATTTGATCTATTTTCGTCTACGGTCTACGTGAATCTGTTGCGCTTTTGAATTGTTAAAACGAAGTAAAGTTGTTAATTTTAGCTTACAAAATGGACAACAAAGTGGGGGGGCCATGATCCCCACGGCCCCCTGCGTTCCTAAGCCTATGATCTCTTTTACGTCAAGGATTTTGACAAACAGGTGCTTGTGACGTCAGATGACTTCAGTTGACCTTGCAGCGGTCACTGAGCAACAATTGCACCAGGGTCATCAAGAATTAGCTAAAATAGCATGACAGTACGAAATAATTGTCCTGATCTAATGCAAATTCTCTGAGTAGGGAGTATTTGTATATTTTCCCATTGACTCTGATAGGAGGTCACGAAATTGACCTGACCTTAGATCAGCGTTAAAAAAACAGAAATCTTTGAATTATTGTAGGTACTTATGGTCTTAGGAAATCCTGTAAGGTTCAAATCTCTCCGACAAACTTTGTTGCTTCGGCACGACCACCAAATTTGTTTGAGATAAGGTCACGTGACGTGACGTGGTGACTTGAGCTGAGACGACTCGAGGTCTAAACTTTTTTATAATATGGGTAATTGATGCCCCAACAGCTGTGCCAAATTTTGCGGCGCTGCGCGAAATATTTTTTCGCTATTCTTGAAAAACCTTAGGGAGCGCCTAAACGTCTCTCCCTCCCAGGCACGGTGCTTTTGTGTAAGATACATTAAAGCACATTTTTAGTAACACAAATTGCACCTTCCTCGAAACGCAAGGAGTCTTAGGAGGAAATATGATAGGAAAATAAATCGGCATGCACAAGAGTGATTCCTGAAAAAATATATATGTTAGCATTATGGAAATATTTCCCCCGTCCCAACCATGGGCGTCGCCAACCGAGGGGCCAGGGGGCAGGTTCCCTTAGAACGCGATAGACCTTAAGATAAGCAGGATTTTAATGTAACCCTATAGGAGCGGAGGAAAAGCAGCTGGTTTCCCCCTTCCCCCACCCACCCACTCCAAATTTGGTGACGACTTTTCTGGTCCAACAACCCCCGATCTCCCCTATTCTGACGTAAATAAGCAATTGTTCAAAATATATTCAAATTCATAAAATTTCGGAAATTAATTAAAGATACTTATTTGCTGGGAAATGCTACATTTAGGGAAAACATGGAATTAACCATTGTATTTTCATAAATTCATTAACTGATAAGTAGTCATATTTATTTTATTTTAATACATATAAAGTGACAAATGACACGAAATTGATTAAATCAGGGTGCCGTTTTGCTCCCCCCCCCAGTCAAGACATTTGTTCCCTGACATGGGGGGGAAAACAGATAACTACGGGGGCATTCCCCCAGTTAACATGTTAAAATAGGCATTGCTTTGCTTCAATTACGGTCTGGTTCCAATATGAAAATATCGTTTTCCACTACCTACGATTAAAACTTTCACGCCGCTTCGCGTCGTCACATCGGTGGCCATCGTCATAACGAAGCCATCGTCATCGTCTTTGGTTCGTTGTTACTCTGAATTGATGAAATAACATTTTTAGTCGCTTCTGCAAGGCTCACTGCCTATATTTCTTGGTTTTATCCGGCAAATCCCAAAAAATTCGCGCACGGCGCTAAATATTAAAATTCCTACTTTAACATGAAATTCCGCATTAAAAATGATGCAAATACACGGATAAGAAATGAGGGTACATTTGTACGTCATTTCAGCCGACCCACCACTCAAGAGTTACCGGTGACGCCCATGCGAGTTGGTATTAGATAGACGTCATTATTATTTGTATGTGTATATGTTACAGGCAATATGAAAACCCAGGCAGTTTGCAAACTGCCTGGGCCCCATTCAGGCAGTATCGAAACTGAGTCCTTAGAGGCAGTCTTACAAAACTGCGCTGACGATTCACGACTCCAGTCCTCACTGCGCTGTCACGGTGACAAGAGCCCAGCTTTGTGCTCCGGTGGCGCATAGGTGGTATCTACGAACTGGTATCATATCTGCACAGCCGCGCTCCTGTTCAAGACAAATCGAAACATAGTCGCACACTGAGCAACGCACGATCTATGAACTTAACAGGTGTCTACGCAAGTTGCCTCAAGTGGTAAAACTATGAACTTTCGTGTTTTTGATGGACAGAATGTGACGGCGGAGTAGATGGATGCATTTTAACCACAATCTAGGTGATTTCAGCGACGTGCAGTTGTCAAAGAACACGTGTCGTCTAGTGGCTATAATAATGGAAATGGGATGGGAACCAAATACGGGAACGAATCTAGAACGAGACCGGAGACGTAGTGGGAAATGTTGACGAACGGGAACGGGGACCAGGGAGGAAATGTTGACAGAAACCGGAACGACGGGGACGGAACGAACGGAACGGGAACGGAACGGGAACGGACGGAGGAACGGAACGGGAACGGACGGGACGAAACGGACGGAACTGGGACGGAACGGGAACGGCACACGGTGAACACGGAACGAGAGCGGAACTGGGGGAACGGACGAATTATGTATGGAAGCTTATGGCTCTATCAACTTGATTACTTTCACCTTGCGTAGCAGGCGGCCACAACAGCAGGGTTCTACGATTATTGCTCTATCTGAAAATGGATAAAAAGTATTTCACGAAAAGGCTTTTGGTAATTACATACCATCATCAAACCCTATGAGCGCCGCGGATGCCAAAAAATATTCAGGTCATCATTTGAGTGCTTCTGCCAGGTGTATCCCTACCTATAACGGAATGTAAGAAGTCACTAATCCATTATCTAATCACTATATTCTTTAGTTGAACACCTAATTTTTTATTCTAATTGCCAAAAAACATTGGCAAGTAAACGATTTGGCGATTAGCACGACGTACCTTCGTAACATTCAAAGTGCTGCGCAATGGTGCTATTAAATATATTGAATTTGATACAGTTGTCCAAATTGTGCCTATAGGCATTCTCGAAACTGCCTACGCCCTCGTAGTAATGTCAATAATGTGACCTAGCCAGCTTTGCGTACTGCCTGGATTCTCAGGCAGTGTTGCATAACTGCCTGGAATTTCAGGCATTTGCAAAACTGCTGGTTTTTCAGGAGTGTTTGCGCACTAACACTGCCTGGGCCGGAGTCAGAGCCAGTTTGCTAAAACTGCCTGGGTTCATATTGCCTGTAACATATATGCTACGACTATCGCTCTTTTTTTTCCTCGTATAAGTGATTTGTCAACACAAAATAATAAATATATTATATATACTATAGATATATATAACCGAATATTTTCGTGAGCAGGTTTCTTGTGTGACATGTTCGAGTTGGAATTCGACAAGGAGCATAGTTGGAGCGTTTGATGTATCTTTTTGTTAAGTTGTTCGAGGAAGGCGCAATGCAACATCTGTTTTCTGGTTCGTTCTTTATGTAAGAATTACTTCATAGGAGATGGCATTCGCCATCCCGACGAGACCTTGACTAAAAAGATAATCAACGGCTCACTATGCTGTTAATTTCAATGAATATTATATATACAATATATATATCATATATAATATTTATTATTATATACTCACGAAAAGATATAATATAATACAAGATATTTATATATTATGATACATATTTATTGCACAAAGTATGGAATAGTTCTGCCTTCTCGGATAAGAACAAACACATCAAAAATGAATTTAAAAATCCAAGCTTTGAGGCGAAAGCAGAACACTGGCGAGTTACGAGTGTAATATAGCACAGACTTGAGTGTTTTGATGTTATACAAGAGTCGTTTAAATGTAAGTAAAATGTTGATTTGAATCGTTTAGGAGTGGTTAGGAACAGTAGCAATTGTATATGACACATGTACGTACGTGTTGAGTGTAATGTGAGTGTATCTTTTGTCTTTTTTATTCCATGTACGCCCACTCCTCTGTGGTTGGTAGGGACAACGAAATAATAATAATAATAATAATAATAATAATAATAATAATAAAAATGGTGACAGGCCCAAATCCGTGGAGAAAAAAACATTGGGGTACCTTTTGGCCCCAAAAAGATGCCCCCTCTCCCTCCTCCCGGAGAGAGTCTGGATCCGCTAGTGTGTTACAGTGGTATTGCAGCACAGCTTCAGCTGACACTCAGCTAGGTATTGCCGCCTCATCGTTAGCAGCCCGCTGGGGATGTCGCCCGAAGGTCAGGCCTGATCCAGACTTCGCATGTCCAATTAGACGCTTTTGCCAATCGCCCCTCAGGAGCAGTTCTGGGAATTTATGGTAATTGAAGTGAATAGGAATTTATAATTGCTTATGCTAAAACCACTTACACGGCCACCTGCAATATCTACAGGCAAGCATTTGCATAGAAACTTTAAATTATCGGCCATGAAACTTCAGTTTTAGCTATGGTTAGCACTTACAGAATGTTAGCGACCAAAGCCTAAAACCAACTTATTTTAAATGGCTCTGCTTAAAGCTATAGTAATATGATGTTTTTGATTAAGCTTAGCAAAGGTATAGGTAGGTACCTAATATGGATGTAGATTTCAGGACCACGGAGCAAGCGCGGGCCAAAATTCATGGCCAGAGTGCCTGAAGTTGTCCCGGAACTCATGTTTGCCGGGCTCAGCACAAGTTCTGGGGTTAAACTATTGTTCAATGTATAATTAAGTGGACCTACAGATTGCCGTCTGTCGGGCCTGGCGGTTACAGCCACATGTGGCCGGGCTTGATGCTGATGTCGACTTATTTATCAGCGGTGGCGGTGCCGGTTCTTTTTTTTTAAATAAATATTTGCATCTCTAGTAGAGGACTTTGTGAAAACCCTTACGTCGTGATTTGCGATATTGCATATTGATAAAATGCGTTGACGCCGGCAACGCCGTTTTCCGGTACTTACAGGACAAAAAAAAACAGGCAGGTTATGCTGTTCATTTGGGGATTCTTCTTTTTTAGTCTGGTCTCGTAATAACTCAAAATAGTTCTTCTATTATTTTTGCGCTGTTCTGAGGGATTCGTTTTCTATTTACGCATTCAGTTTCAGGGTGACAGCGATTTTTGTGGCCGTGCTGCTGCCTGCTTCTATGAGGTTGTCAATGTTGCCAGACATATTTCTGACGCCATTCAACAATTTTGTAAAACCTGGCAAATTTATTTGGGGGTCCTGGTTCCTTCCTAACTTTGTCAACCCCAGCTTCGTGATATCCGAGTAAAGCTTTAACCGTGTTGAAACTGCAGAAAGAGCAGCGGGCTAAGTTTCATCTGTGACGTGGACCAAGTTTTGCGGGAAATTTGTTGATAGACGTCTATTAGGAAAAGAAACTTCTGCTTGTTTTAAGCCACTTTATTCGACAGGTCATGTTATGATTTTTGAACTGCTCTAAAGATGCAGGTACGAGTTCCTCTTCTAAACGGGCCAGGCTCTCAAAAGATATTCAGACGCACACCCGAACATCTCGTAACTCACCACTTAGTTATATAGTGGAATTGTTTTTATACATTCCTAGTTTGTGCTTCCATTTATTACAATAAAATCGAAGTAAACATTAGGCTTCACGAAGTCGCACACCGCGTCACGAAGTTAGGAGCTTTTTGACCGATTGTTTACGCCATTTTGTGCAAAATGTGGCAATGACAGAAACGTCGCTGGGTGATGCAAAGCACCGCAATAGATTCTCCAGCTGTCGAATATTTTACATTTCCTCCATTTTTTCGGCTGTGGAAGAACATTTGCATTTTTCACGAATTTACCTACCTTGAACCTAATCGAAAGAAGTACAAATTTAAAACATGATAGTGTAAATTAAAAGCGCAGTCAGCCACACACGACTGTCGTAGTCCACCCAGGGTAAATTTGTATCCTCACATCACTTGGTCGACAGTGCTGTGGCTTCGTCACCCACTGTGATCCGATAAGGTAAAGGTTAGAAGGCTGGATTAGCCACAGCGGCGGTGGTCGGTCGATGGCTGAAGCCCGCCGTGCAGCCGGCAGGCGCGCGGCCGGAGCAGAACAGCATGACTCCACGTCAGCACGTGCTATGCCCAGCCGCTTGGCGGCCGGCCAGACGCAGGGAGACAGGGATACAGAGGCCGAGACAGCGAGAGTCACTGATCGGTCAGCAGAACACGCGTGCGGCGCTGACGCAGCCATACATGACTGCAGAGTCCGTCGATACCTCAACAGCAGCTATCGGGGGAGGGGGCGAGATCGGTCAGCGCCCGGGAGGCTGTGGTCGAGCTGAGAACGGTCAGCGCCCGAGAGGCTGGGGTCCGGGCTGAGATCGGTCAGCGCCCGGGAGGCCGGGTCCGGGCTGAGAACGGTCAGCGCCCCGGAGGCTGGGTCCGGGCTGAGATCGGTCAGCGCCCGGGAGGCTGGGTCCGGGCTGAGATCGGTCAGCGCCCGGGAGGCCGGGGTCCGGGCTGATAACGGTCAGCGCCCCGGAGGCTGGGTCCGGGCTGAGAACGGTCAGCGCCCGGGAGGCTGGGGTCCCGGGCTGAGAACGGTCAGCTGCCCCGGAGGCAGGGCAGAGACAGCCGGGGCCGGGCGGCGGGCGGCGCCAGCGTGACTGACCATCTGTAGGTGGACAGGCCGCTGCGGGGCCGGGCGGCGGGCGGCACCAGCGTGACTGACCATCTGTAGGTGGCCAGGCCGCTGCGGGGCCGGATCTGTGTCGGCACGCCCCCTGTCTGTGTGCCGGGCAGTGGCAGGCTCAGCTCCGGCAGGCCGCTGGCCCTGCGGCCACCTCGGGTCAGCTTCCGAGGGGTGCTCCAGCACTGGGCGCTCTGGACTGGAGACAGGTCCGTGCCGTGGTCCGTAGGTACAGAGACACATGCACGTCAGAGGCCCCATTCTGCAGCTCCATGCGGAGGCCTCTGGGGCCCCTAAGCCAGAAGGGTTTCCTGTGGAGGGTAAGAGGGCCTAATGAAGGCCAGAGGAGGCCCTCTGGAAGCCAGTGATGAATGTCAGGGGGACTATGGACGTCAGAGGTAAGGGCTCCGGGAGGCCAGAGGGTGGGACGTTTTGGAAGATCTGAAAGGTTTCGAAGATCAGGGGGGTCCTTAATGAAGGTCAAGAGGTGTCGCCTGAAGTCCAGAAAGCGACCCTCTGGAAGGCCAGAGGGAGGATGAAGAGAAAGCCCTATGAGGGTCAATGGCCCCTTCTCAAATGGAGACTCACACTCAATTGGAGGCCCCTAAATTTTGACTTCCCCTCCCTGAAAAAACGTGGCGCCGCCCCTGTGGGGGGAGGGAAGGGCAAAACAGGTGGTTGCCCCACCACCCAGCATATACCAATAGGGTTAATGTCAAAATCCTGTTAATCTGGAGACTGGAGCGACTGGAGCCATTTCCGGGGCCCGATTCCCCCACCACCCTCCGATGGCGACGTCACTAGGTTCAGATACCCTTACTTTGACGTACCTACGGCTCCGATGAAGGAAAGCAAGTTCAGTTTGACAATTTGCGTGCTTAGGAGTTAATGATTTAGTTTATTGAAGTAAATGAGCAACAGGCAGCGGTGACCCAATAACAGCTCAAGTCGAAAGTTAAAACACATCAAATTAAAACTAAATATCACATCAATATTATACACGTAGAAGCGCAAACCGAAAAATCACATCAAAATACAAACATAAAAATATACATAAAAGCACTTCACACAACCCTAAAAATATGCATAAGAGCATATACCAAACCCTAAAAATAAAAATACACAAAAAACAACCGTTATAAGAGCTATTAGCAGATATTAAAAAAGGACACTGTTTAAAATGTCGCACTACCCCAGCTCTAAACGCTTGGTAGGATGCCCCGAATGGTCGCTGCGTGGACCATTTGGCCAAGGTATCTCATTGTGGGGGCCCTCAGACGGCCTACACGAACAGCGCCCCCACGTTTTTAATGGTATCCATCGCGCTTCACGTGTGGATGAACTTGATTATTGCTCAGCTCTAGTTTGACGCTGGGGCAACGTGAATGGAATTGCTTCCAAAGCAGAAAGGCCGGATTCCATTCCGTTCTTCCTGACAGGACTTTTTGAATGAAACAAATGTCGTACTGAAGCCTTCTTTGGGACAGGCTGATAATTTTGAAAAGCTTCAGCAGATCGTGATATGCGAGTGAGTGAGAAGATTGATTAGTGTGTGAGTGGGCAGCCAGCCACATGATAAATTTATGCTGGACTCTGTCCAGTCGGTCTAAATGGGTTTTTGCAGCCCCATCTCAATAACATAAATATTGCAATAGATTGGCAGTAGGTACCGACCCGACTAGCCATCGGGTAAAAGGTAACTATGTGCGTCCAAGAAGAATGACCAGCACGCCAACTCCTCGACAGGCTGTCACGTGATATTGATTTCATTAGTTGTTGATGCATGTGCGAAGCCTTAGTCAATATTCTGATCTAATAAAACCTCACTTCATGTCATCGTTGACGTGACGTCGATGCTGGAATCGATGTAATATAATAAGCATGCGTCAATATTTGATTAAATGCTGCCATACTGCAACACTCGTGCCTACGTATTGTAATCCTATTACTGTACCTTCTTACATTACCTACGCATCACGCCACATTGAATAGTGATCCGGCTCAGAGTTGCACCGTCAGTGAAGCTTTGAAACCAAGACGATTGATCATGTTATTTGGTGGAGAAACATCCCAGTTGCATATTTGGAATAGATTGTTCCCATTTTGTAAATTTTGTCAAGACGTCACAATAATCTAATTTCAACGCTGTTCGCGGTTTTCATGACAGTTGATGACAGACAAATGGTGAGGGACAGTTTATGACAGACATATGGTGACAGACAGTTGATGATAGACAGCTGGTGACAGACAGATGGTGACTGACAGCCAGTGACTGGTGACAGGCAGCCAGTGACTGGTGACTGACCGCCAGCGGCAGGCTCACCTGTTGGGGTCGCGGTCGCTGTATCGGCGCTGCTGGTGACTGGACCGCCAGCGGCAGGCCTCACCTGTTGGGTCGCGTATGGGTCGCTTTATCGGCGCTGCTTTGACTGACCGCCAGTTGGCGGCTCACCTGTTGGGGTCGCGGTCGCTGTATCGGCGCTGCTGGTGACTGACCGCCAGTGGCAGGCTCACCTGTTGGGGTCGCGGTCGCTGTATCGGCGCTGCTGGTAACTGACCGCCAGTGGCAGGCTCACCTGTTGGGGTCGCGGTCGCTGTATCGGCGCTGCTCCAGCTGTTGTTCGCGGATGACGCGGTCGCGGGCCGCCCGGCTCGAGAACAGGTCATGACCGGTCAGCTGCGCCTCCTGACGTTGGCGGGACTCCTTGACAGCCCGGTATATGTTAAACATATCTGCCGGCACGGTGGACAGCAGGCGGCACCGATCAGTCATTGTCAGATCAGATCAGTCCACCACTGCAGCATTGTCTGCAGCGAACGCCGCTGTAGTGATGACGACCAACTTCACTGGTGTACGGCCTTTGCATTGGCGTAACACTGAGAACTGCCAGATGCGTGCTACGAATTCGAAAGCGACATCAAATAACTAGAGTGGAGCAATATTCACGCCATCAGGGAGTAATAGTCGTGCAAATGTTATTGCATTGATCAGGCAATCTATCAAACACGGGAAAGGTTTAAATTGCGCAGTTGTACTGATGATCAGAAGTTAAATTACGTAAAAAATTCCAGCGCATTTTGCACGTTATTTTACGATGAACAGCATACTATAATGTTATAATGTTTTATATAATGTTTTTCCCCACTTCGTGCTTATATGCAGGGGCGTCGCTATGAGCCGAGAGTTGGGGAGGGGGACTTGGGCATCCTGAAGTCGATGATTTCCATGAAATGCCCATAGGCGTAATGTTTCACTGGCGTAATTATTTTGCGATACCGATTTTGAAAATCTGACAACTTTGAGGGGGACGCGGCCCTGTTTGCCGTGGTTGGGCGTAAGCGTCCCCCCGTCATCCTTACTTCTTTCGACGCCCATGAACAGCCCTTCCTCCTATTTTGATCAAATTGGGTGCTTCAGTGACCGATTTCGGGGAGAACGCGTCCCCTCATCCACCCCGCTTTCGACGCTCATGTTTACATGAACAGCCCTTCCTCCTATTTTGATCAAATTGGGTACTGAAGTGACCGATTTCCAATATTTTAACGACGCAATTATATCAGTTCGGCGTGCTCGCCTCGCATAATTTAATTTAGAGACAAGTCAGTGATGCCAATAAACATATTGAATGATGAAGCAATATCAGTTAATGAACTTAAACTTATTGAATGTAACGTTTCAGCAGCATTTCACCAGGATTGTTGGATACAGAGTGCAATCAAATGAATTACGCTTCTGCTTCAAAAATATTAAAACCGTTAGGCTTAGCGCTAAACTTAACGAACTAGTGTATAATGCAAATTGCAATAGTTCCTTAGTGATGAATATAACACACCGAACCTTGACCAGTTCCATAATATATATATAATAATATTATATATATATAAATAAATATTAAATATATATATATATTATATATATTGATTGTTTGCCAAATTCCCAATTAAACACTAGTCCTGTTCAACAGTAGACCATTGTTGTTCATCTTACCTTCAAACCGTACCCCGTCCGGTGCAGATATGTTGAGGTGACGTGCGCACGCACAGAGATGGTTCTTGTCCTCCTACCACAACCTGGTCTCCTCAGAGGTCTCCTGTGTCCCCGCTGGACCTCTGACAGGTCTCCCCGGAGTTCGAAGCCTGCGCATCTGCCGCTCGACAGACGGCGAACGACGAACGGCGCGCCGCATATCGACGCGCCGTGCGCCGCCCACCTCAGCTGATCCTGGCAGCCGGGAGACGGGAGACGGGAGACGGGAGACGGGAGACGAGAGACGGCGGACGGGGAGACGAGAGACGAGAGACGGGAGAGCGGGAGAGGGAGACGGGAGACGGAGGACGGGAGACGAGAGACGAGAGACGAGAGACGGGAGACGGGAAGGTGAGACGGAGACCGGGAACGGGAGACGGGAACGGGAGACGGGAGACGGGAGACGGAGAGACGCAGAGACGAGAGACGAGAGACTAAGAGACGAGAGACGAAGACGAGAGACGAGAGACGGTGAAGACGGGAGACGGAGACGAGAGACGAGAGACGAGAGACGAGAGACGAGAGACGAGAGACGATGGACGAGAAGACGAGGGACGGGAACGGGAGAACAGAGACGAGAGACGAGAGACGAGAGACGAGAGACGAGAGACGGAACGGGGACGGGAGGACGGGGCCGGAGACGGGAGACGGGAGACGGGAGACGGGAGACGGGAGACGGGAGACGGGAGACGGGAGCATAGGGGTATGAACGAGGGGACTCCCCTCACTTTTCGTCTATTTTGTGTGCTAAAATATGTTGTTTTGCCTGGTAAGATAAGTTGCTAAAAGCAAAAGGTTCGCCGAGATGAGAATAGCCCAAATATGCAAATATATATTACATAGGTTTATCTCAAAACGAGATCAAAGTTCCACTGCCCTCCCCCCCCGCCCACATACACACACAACGCACGCAAGCACGCACGCACGCAGCACGCACGCACGCACCGCGCACACAACGCCACACGTACACGCACACGCACACGCACACGCACACGCACGCACAACGCACACGGCACACGCACAGCACACGCACACGCACACGCACACGCACACCAACACGCACTTTTCGTGACGTTCGTACGTCCTGGTCCCGGAAAACGGGAGACGAGGATTACGGGAGTCGAGAGTCGGGAGTCGGGAGTTCGGTAGTCGGGAGTCGGAGTCGGGAGTCGGGAGTCGGAGTCGATCGGAGTCGGGATCGGAGGTCGGAGTCTGGAGTCGGAGTCGGGAGTCGGGAGTTCGGGGAGTCGGGATCGGGAGTCGGAGTCGGAGTCGGGAGTCGGAGTCGGGAGTCGCGAGTCGGGAGTCGGAATTTCGGGAGTCGGGAGTCGGGATCGGGAGTCGGAGCTAGTTAATCATCACTCTCCAGCCATCAGCTCACCAGTGACAGATACGGGCGTGCAGCCGAGATCGACCTTACATCAGTCCTTCAGCCCGTTCCTCTCTTCAGCTATCGTGAAGCTGATGTGAAAACACGCATCATTAGCCAACCATACGACCGCCGTACCGCCGCGCCGTACCGGCAGCTACACAGCTGAAGAGAGCATTTCCAACGCTGGGGCTATAACTATCATGTTAGGTATCATGGCTACAGCTTCCACTCCGCATCTGCCTTTACCGAGCAGCTCACTGCAGTAGGTACTCATCACTCGCTTCCAATGTAACCCCACATTGGCCTCCGCCCACCACTGACATCATGCGATACAGATTAATAAGAGTATCGACCCAACCCGCGCACCGTCACCAACTCCAATATGGGATGCAGACTGGTTAGTGGTTATCGATTCGACACTAATGGAATCGAATGGAATCGTTCAATCAAAATTCCTTAAATCGGAAAACAAATGATTCACCACCAGATCTTTTGATTCATGAATCATGATTGAATCAAAACCCGCGTCAAACCAATACAAATGGAAACATACATACCGGTAAGACGCCTTAAACGGCGAAGAACGAGCAAGTCCGAATAAGCCCGCGTCACTTTCGAATCTGCCCAACAGAGGTTCGTTTTGTACGAAGCATGCTTTTCAATAGCTTTCGCTATGTGTTGTTTTGCCGTCGCAAATCGATCCGAACTATATCGATACTGCTTTGAACTATATAGGTTTTGCATTGTTCATTTAAACTTGCAATCAACACTCATCAAAACGCTACACATGACCCAGGTGTTAACTCATGGCACAAGGGATAATTTTGCAATTAACTTATGCATGGGGTATCATTGTTGGTGCTTCGCAATCTACACCATGGCAGACACCTGCATAGGCGGATCCAGAAAGTGTGATTTTGACAGTTTGGGGGGGGGGCCAAATTTCCAAAAAATTATCGCATAATTCTGAAAACTCTCCGGTTTCGCTTGCTTATGTATCAATACTGTATTTTAAAACAAATTTCTCTAGTAAAAAGTTGCTTGTTCACGACAAACTCAGGAAATGTGTCAAATTTGCGCCGATTTTGGGTGGTTTGGGGGGGTATGGCCCCTTTGCCCCTTCCCCCTGGATCCGCCCTTGCACACCTGCGTGGAGTGACAGTGCCGACCACCATCGCATCGTGTGTTCAATACCCACAGTTTAGGTTTCCATGGACACCTGTCCCTGTGTTGATTTTCAATACACACTCGTCATGTGTCCGCTCGCCACCAGCTCAGATGTTTGTCTACACTAACAACCTACCCCCGGCTGGTGTGTAGTTGCAACACATGCGTCGTGTGTCTCTTCACCGCCAAGCTCAGGTGTTCATCATACACATCCTACTTACACCCCGCTGAGGCGTCGATCAGGCGGGGAACGGCAGAAATCGACACCCCCCGCATGAGTATTGCAACCCCTCGACACACCAGGCAGCGGTGACGTTAAACCTCTCCCAGTGGTGAACGAACTTCCGCAATACGCCCGGCTGATGCGTCAATCGACAGTTCGACGTCCCTCGCATGAGTGTTGCGACACCTCGACACACCACTATCTACGCTGACGACACATCCCTATATTTATCCCACCCACAAGACAGCCAACAACACAGACTCTCACTGCCACGACTTGTGCTTGATAAGCAGTACGGACCGACTGGGCTATTAACATTTAATGCGGACAAGACAGTACAACAAACATTCACTAACAGAGTAATGACCAATGACTTAGACCTTTCTTCGAAACGGAACAACCTTACTTCCCGTGACTTGCCACAAGCATCTAGGACTACATCTTTCTACTGACCTGCATTTTCCACGAACATAATCATTCGCTGATAGCGAACCATAAATTCTTCTCTTAGGACCTATTTATCCTGTTTGGCAGGTTCCTACCAAGATCAGTATCTTAACGAACACGAGAAAAAAAAGACTCTAGAAAGAACAAAAAAAGACACGGTACTATTTTGTACTAGTCCTGGTGTAAATTTGGACTCTGCCTTTGAACTCAAATAGCAGTTAATAACCACACCACATGTTGGAGTCATAAACACCAGTGCGCGTCGTGGGACTCCACCAGAGTCATCAGGGAGTCATTGAGAAGCGAAAATGATTTCCTACGATTTATGTCGTCTGCTGTGACTCCCCCTAGCCGTATCTATGACCCCCTATTTGACGCTAGCCCGGGAATATAATGACACCAGACTGCCGTGTAATATGAAACGTATGTTGGGATTGCTGCCGTGATTGTAAGTGAATCCCAGCTGTAAGTGTAGAATAACACCTAGTCGAACTGCCAGCCTCATCACAAATTAATTTCTGTGCGAGGCAGGTGAAGCGCATTGCAATCAAATTCATGTGTATTCGCGGGGTTCCAAGAAGCTCGAAAGTCGGGAACGGCAAAGAAATAACGAATCGCCAATACACCGATCGTTCGCCAAAGTCAAGAACCCCCGCAATACGAAATCTAGAAATGTTGCCAGATTGTTCAGAATGTTGCAAGACGCTGTAATTGTTGCAGATGAAGTCGGAGAGCCCTGATATCATCACCACTGAGATCAGCGCCCTAAATCGGTCCAAAGAAGATTTTTCGGAAAAATGATTTTTTTTGTTTGTGCAATTTTGACCCCCATGCAATGTTGCAAAACCCGATTGCACGCTACAATACCTACTGTTCAGCCCATAGGCATTGGCTAAGCCAACGTTTTAAAACTGGGGGAGAGCTCGATATAAGCCATACATAGTACATAGAATAGAGTAATTCGAATTATGAGGAAAATCGCTGCAATTCTTTGACTTTCTCAAGAAATGATAATGGATCAGGGCGTGGTTTTTCTATCTATTTGAGGGTGCCCTGAGCACTCCACAATGTTGAATTGACACCCCCAATACTCTCTGAGCACCCACAATACGAAATCAGTGTATGTCTCCGCTGCGCGGCGCCAGTGGCCGAGCTGCGCGGGATTCGTTCCTCCCCCAACCGCTGTGGGGTAATCGCCGGCAAGTGTGTTGCGACCTGATCCGAGTGAAAGTGTGTGAGACTGTGAATTTAACTGTGGATTTTACGGTGATTCGGTTGACTCTCGGAGTGACTACCACCAGCGGGCCGTGCGAGTGAGTGATTCGTGACTCGTGACGGGTCAGTGACATTGGACATTGTACTCTTACCGTGAGCGACCACGACCAGATTGCGTTGCTTCACTGATGTGTGACTTCACTGCTGTGCGATCACTGCGCGGCTTCATCACATCATCACTGATGCGCGAACCTTCACTGGCTGCAGAGTGCCGGTCACGACCATCATGCACTACCTGGCGGTGCTGGCGATTGTCCGGCTGCTGGTGCTGGCGCCTGCGCCGGCCGCGTCCCGGCACGTGGGAGCCGGGAGGCTCGGGCGCCTGCGGCGCCGGCGGGGTCGACCGCTGACCGTTTGACAGGTCAGGTCTCGGTCGCGTCCCCCGCTCGCCCTCGCTCTCCCCGCTCTCTCCCGTCTACAGAGGAGCGGCCGGTGCCGGCCCCGGCTGACAGGCCTCGGCGGGCCGGACCGGCGAGGGGTGCCGCGGCGGCCGCGGCGCGGCTCCGGGGCGGACTATGGAGGAGGCCGACCGCGACCGATCAGCTCTAACATAGCACAGCTGAAACAATTTCAGTCCCTGAAGCCGCACCTACTGGAGATGCGGTGACGAAGATCGGCCCAGCACGGATATGAGTATCAAGTCTGAGTGAGACCTGCGATGAAGAGCTCGACCCCTAACCCGCTCATCCCAGTGCGCCGGTTATCAGGTACTCAGAGCGGGAACAGACCGGACGGGCGTGGTTTCGGCGGCGTGGCTGTGCTTGTAAGGGAACCACTCGAGGCAACAGTCATTGACTGTCCCGACCAGCCTGTGGCAGGGTCCAAGCTGGAGTCCCTGTGGGTACAGATCAGAACGGGCCCGCGCCGAGTGATGGTCTGCTCCCTGTACCGGCCGCCGATACGGACGCAAGCCCGAGTCACCGCTGACCTGGAGTGACGCTGGAGCGGCAATACTTGTGCATTCTGACGCGGCACACCGGCACCATTAATCATCAGTGGTGACGCAACATCAACCTGGCCGAACAGCACAACAGCACCGCGCCATCAAAAATGAGGGAGCTGCTCTCCACCTACAGCCTGCAGCAGCACATCCGTGGCCCCACCTACGAGCCGTCTGGATCCACCATCGATCTGATATGCAGTAACGGTGATGTGGTGCGCTCTGGAACATCTCACTGTGATTTCAGCCCTCACAGGTGGTCGCGGGCAATCGTGACGGTACCGGATTTTCGACCGGCGCGCTGCAGCATAACGGCCAGGTGCTGGCGTAAGCTGGACGTGGCCGAAGCGGGCGCGCGCCTGCAGCGTGTCGACTGGATCCGTGTTTGAGAGCGCTAAGCCCAGAGGCGCAGTGGAATAGCTTTATCCAGTGTAACCATACCGAATTTCGACATCTGGTGCGGCCAAGGCGCTCCGGGCCCCATAACCCGGCCGCCCGCCGTCACCGAGGCCAGCAAAGGACTGATGACCGGCGGCGCGCGGCTTCTCCCGTGGCGCGAGCGGCCGCTTCTACAAGACCTGAACCGCCGCGTCAGAGCCGCCATCCGCCGTGACACCGGCGAGGAGCTACGCCGGCGTATCCTGACGAGCGGGCGGAGCTCTATGTGGCGTACCATCAGACCTGTCATCGCGGCAAAGCAGCCACCCAGGCCCACGCCAGCTGCTGATGCTGACACCATGAACCGGTACTTTGCTAGTGTCGGCACGCAGACCGCTCGCCAGGTGGACTCCTCGGGGCCGGAGCTGCCGGTGCGGCTGTCACGTGTGTCCACTGGCCGGTTCGTGGTGCACCCGGTGACACCGGAGGGTCTGGCGATGACTGTGGATGCAGATGAACGATAGCCAGGCATGTGGTGCAGATGGCCTGTGTGTTCGCTTTGTGAAGCGTGGCTTACCTACATCTAATCACGTGCTCTCATATTGTGAACTCCAGTCTGGCTTCCCATACTGTACCGCAGTCTTGGAAACTAACCTATATTCACCCCATCCAAAAGACGCCCAAGTCCACTGAAACAACCAATTACCGGCCCATTTCGATCCTTCCCACTATCGCCAAAATAACCGAACGTGTAG
>VOPJ01007640.1:0-41039 GCA_014673585.1 Semibalanus balanoides
GCAGTGGAGTGTCACCTGGTCCACCCCCGGCCCCTGCCTCCTGCTGCAGTGGAGTGTCACCTGGTCCACCCCGGCCCCGGCCTCCTGCTGCAATGGAGTGTCATCCTGGTCTACCCCCGGCTCCTGCCTCCTGCTGCAGTGGAGTGTCACCTGGTCCACCCCCGGCTCCTGCCTCCTGCTGCAGTGGAGTGTCACCTGGTCCACCCCCGGCTCCTGCTCTCCTGCTGCAGTGGAGTGTCACCTGGTCCACCCCCGGCCCCGGCCTCCTGCTGCAGTGGAGTGTTGATCTGGCGGGGCCTGCGAGCTGCTGACAGCTCACAGATAGGGGCCAGAATAAACGACTGGGTTCGCTGCCCGGCAGACCGCAGACCACCAGGACACAGACCGGGTCGGGCTGCGGCGGGACACTGTGACGCCTTGTGAACGAGTTGTTTGAGGACGAGAAAAGCAAATACCAGCCTCGCTGCAGCAGTTGGAGGCGACAGATCACGGAGGAAGGAAAACTGACCGGCTGGGAGGGACAAATCACACAGCCTGGGGTCAGCTGGGAGGGGACAGATCACACAGCCCCGGGGCCAGCTGGGAGGGGAAGATCACACAGCCCGGGGCCGGCTGGGAGGGGGCAGATCACACAGCCGGGGTCAGTTGACACGGTAGTCATGAGAGACCAGTTCTGCTTCCGATGAAGTTACCGCCAAAGGGCGTGTGCAGCGTCAACCTAGAGCAAAGCTGCCGACGGCCACTTGCTATGCTCGGCGCGCTGATGTTATTACGGGAATTACACGGCCTGAAGCTGACTGTGAAGGCAACCAGGCCGTCCATTATGACACGACAGCTGACGCGTGTGACATCATATACTAGAGTGCTTCTGCTTTTTTCGTAATCATCCAACAACCTAAAACTCATAGTGATGTTCACATTAATGCATAAAATAATTTGTAATAAAAACTGTTTATTTACTTTCGCAAATTGTCGCTGGTAATGCTGACAAGTGCCATTTGCTTGATTGAGCGACAGCAAATACAAATGTACAGAGTACACGTTTGCAGACGGCCCTGCTGTCCTGTCCCGTCCTCTGACGCAGTACCTGACCAGTCCATAGACCAGCTATCCTGTCCCGTCCTCTGACGCAGTACCTGACCAGTCCACAGACCAGCTATGCTGTCCCGTCCTCTGACACGGTACCTGACCAGTCCACAGCCCAGCTGTCCTGTCCCGTCCTCTGACGCGGTACCTGACCAGTCCACAGACCAGCTGTCCTGTCCGTTCTCTTGACGCGGTACCCTTGACCAGTCCACAGACCAGCCTACCTTTTCCCGTCCTCTGACATGGCGGGTTACCCTGACCAGCGTCCCACAGACTATAACCAGCTATTCTGTCTCAGTTCCTCTGAAGCGGTAACCTGACCAGTCCCACAGACCAGCTGTCCTGTCCCGTCCTGCTGAAGCGTATCCTGAACCAGTCCACAGACCAGCTATCCCTGTCTCGCTCCTCTGACGCGGTACCTGGCTCAGCCCAGAACCGTGTCCTGTCCCGTCCTCTGACGCGGTACCTGACCAGTCCACAGACCAGCTATCCTGTCCCGTCGTCTGACACGGCACGTGTCTGTCGGCGCCAGGAGCACCTAGTTCACCAGTCAACACCAGCGGTGCTGATCCAAATGTCACGCCATTAGGTTGATGAGAGGGTAGCGTCGCGTCTCCAACAGCATGGCTCGTGACGAGTTCGCGCTAAATTGTTCCCTGCTTTGAACGTTAGCCGCCTCGCCTGCAAATCATGAGTTGATTTATGAAACGCGCCCTCTAACTACTAGGAAACACGTGGCCACCTTCGTTAACAGAGTGCCTCTTAATGTGTAATTACTGTTGAATATGATAAATGATGATCTATGATGGCATTGTGCGGCATAAAGATCAGCCTATTCCAGCCACTCTTCCGCGACAGTTGGTGTAAGAGTGAGAGTCAGTTGGTGAAAGAGTCTATGTGTTAATCCGCCATATTGGCTGGGAGAGGGAGAAAAACGCCTCCCTCCCTGACAGACTTTTGTAATAGATCAAAAACGAGCAGCGCTACCAAAGCGAAACTTTGGGTACCCACTTCCGCACCAATTATATGACGTCTGTGCAAAAATGAAGCAATATTGTCTATTTTTAGAAGCAAATTTAAGTAACGTCACTTCTCACGAGACTGAATACAAATTTAGTTTAACTTTAATAGGCTGTACAAAAGCCATTGTTGACCTTAAGAGGTAAAAAGCCATTGTTTGACACTGGGGTACCTACTTTCTGTAACACGATTAACCGCGGGGGGGGGGTAGCCCCCCTCCCCTTGTGTCTTCGTAACTAATAAGACGGTTGCGCTGACTCAAACGGCATTCGATTAGCCCATAATGTTTTCATGATTTATGTTACCCTAGAGGTTACAGGTGACGTCACTGGTCAGGTTAAAGGTCAAGACCAAGCTATTTGAGATTATGGGCCATTCTTTTCATTCGAAGCCTTTCTTTTCATTCAGTTCAAAGCAAAAATTAAAATGGTTGCAACCATGATCCAGAGTGCTTTCAAAGGTATGATACACATACATGCTTCACTTCCCTCACAAGAAGTTACCAAAATGTAAAAACAATGTTTCAAAAACTTATAAGTAACCAACAGGTGTTCGTTCTCTATTCATATGTAAATGATTTGTGAGTTATACAGAGGAAGCTCTATATTTATATGAAATCAGGAATACTGGTATTAGTTTTCTATTTAATTAATAATACAGCCTCATTGATCCTATGAGACTTGTAAAATGGTGAGTTAACGGATTCGAATTACTCCCGTCTTGACGTCCACCCGTCGGGTCAACTCGGCCCGTGTAACGGCCGGGGCTCGCTGCCCCAGCTGAGATGCAAGTTTTGTACACGAACCAGAACCAAGTATGTTCTGGTTTTCAGAACACACCTAAGTTACATTTATCTGGATATTTTTAGTTACGTTATATTGGAAAAAAACTAGGCATTATAAACTTAGCACATAATCTGGGTATGTTCTGAAGTCTAGAATATAGCCAGTCTGTGGCCAAATTTGCATCTCAGTCAAAGCACACAGGGGCAGCAAACCCTGATCGTTATCACGACCGGACGGGCTGACCACAAGACGGGGGCAAGCCCAGTCCGTTCATTCATCATTGTACAAGTCTGGATCCTATTGGATATTAGTTCTCCACTTTCACGAAAACAACAAGAAAAATGACAACATACTTATGTTAACGGACATAAATAAATGTTACATTTTATTTAGTCTCCTCTGCTGAACAGCGATCTCGATTACATACCTGATATTATTGCGGATATTTTCCCTTCAAAGTAGGCCACCATGTGCAAGGAGCTTATGGGGAACTCGGAGAATATCAGCACTGATTAAATAAAACAAAATATCACACAACTTTAAGCGTAGCATTACGTGATGAGAGATGCACGCTACTGATCCACATATTGTTAAGATAGGCTACAGCTTGGTGGTATAAACAGCGCATAGCACCCAGTTGTATTTATTCTGGACAATTTATTGAAAACGATAAATCCCTTTCTAGTGTCTACATATGCTGTAGTTCTACTTAGGCGCTGAAATATTGAGGGATTTGTGATCCCCGATTCCAGATACAGATTACTTGAACATTAGAGACGCAGCAGTTAGCTGAGGGCCTTTGGATCGATGTTCATCGGAAGCTTTTGACCGGAAAGCAATTTAATAATCCATAAATCCTGCATCATAATGGTCGCATCGGCTATGCGCAGTGGCTTCTTTTCATAGAACTGATAGTGGATATGACTGAAGCATGCCACCAGAAGAAGTACTGTTATAGCAGATGTGCCAATGTTGTCGATGGGCCGCAAATTGGACGGTGTCACATATGCTTACATCAGACGTGCCAGTGTTGCCGAGGGCCGCGAATTGGACGATATCACATCTGTTACAGCAAATGTATCAGTGCTGCCGAGGGCCGCGAATTGGACGATGTCACATCTGTTACAGCAGATGTATCAGTGTGTGCCGAGGGCCGCGAATTGGATCGATATCACATCTGTTGGCAGCGATGGCGTCAGTGTTATCGATGGGCGTGAATTGGAACGATGTCCATTATGCTCCAAGCAGATGTGCCCAGTGTTGCCGAGGGCCGCGAATTGGAACATGGTACATCTGTTTACAGCAGATGTATCAAGTGTTGCCGAAAGGGCAGCGAAGTTGGACGATGTCCACATCTGTTTAAGCAAAGCAGACGTGCCAGTGTTGGCGAGGGCCGCGAATCGGACGGTGTACATCTGTTACAGCAGAATGTGCAATGTTGCGAGAGCCGCGAATTGGAGCGATTGTCACATCTGTTACAGCAGACGTGCCAGTGTTTGCCGAGGGCCGCGAATTGGAGCAATGTCACATCTGTTACAGCAGACGTGGCCAGTGTTGCCGAGGGCCGTGGAATTGGACGATGTCACATCTGTTACAGCAGACGTGCCAGTGTTGCCGAGGCCCGTGAATTCGACGATGTCACATATGTTACAGCAGACGTGCCAGTGTTGCCGAGGGCCGTGAATTCGTACGATGTCACATTGTTACAGCAGACGTGCCAAGTGTTGCCGGAGGGCCGTGAATTGGACAATGGTCACATATGTTTACAGCAGACGTGCCAGTGTTGCGAGGGCCGTGAATTGGATCGATGTCACAGATTGTTTACAGCAGACGTGCCAGTTGTTGCCGACGGGTCGTGAAATTGGACGATGTCACATCTGTTAACAGGCGCATAGCGTCAGTGCTGCCGAGGGCCCGCGAAATTGGACTCGATGTCAACATCCTGTTACAGCAGATCGTCCAAGTGTTGCCGAGGGTTCGTGAATTTGGAAACGATTGTCACATCTGTTACAGCGCAATGCCGTCAGTGCTGCCGAGGGTCGTGAGTTTGGACGAATGTCACATAAATGTTACAGCAGATGTATCCGAGTGTTTGCCGAGGGCCGTGAATTGGACGATGTTACATCTGTTACAGCAGACGTGCCAGTGTTGCCGAGGGCCGTGAGTTGACAGCAGATGTGTCATTCCTGTGGTGTCTATTGTAAAGTAGGGATTACTGTGGTCTCTCTTATAAAGCAGGGATAACTGTGGTCTGTCCTATAAATTGGGGATAACCGTGGTCTTGCCTGTCAAGTGGGGATAACTGTGGTCTCTCTCATAAAGTGGGTATCACTGTGGTCTCTTCTATAAAGTAGGGATAACTGTGTTCTCTCTTATAAAGTGGAGATAACTGTGGTCTCTCTTATAAAGTGGGGATAACTGTGGTCTCTCTTACAAAGTGTGGATAAACCATCTGTCTCTTTAGTGTTCAAATGTGACAAATATGCAGCACCAAATGCATGCTCCAAGCTTGGCGATGCCAAATAAATACGGAACAGTGCTGTGTAGCAGAATTCGGTCGCTTCAAGCTGTGGGTGGAGCTGAACCCAATCTTCCAGAAATATGGGTGGCTTTGGCGCAGACAAGCTTGTTTATTTTGCTCAATTGCTTTCAGGCAAGCAATGAAAAATAAATATTCCGGACCACAACAAGACTCCCACGAATTCATTTCGGAGTCTCTCTGGGCTGATGCCAGGCGCAGCACATCGGTTAATGGACCAAGACGAATGAAACATTACCTTTTCCTGTCGTGCCATAAATCTTAAGCTCGCCACTAATGCAACTCCTCACGAAAGCCACGTCGTAAAAAATGCCAACGGCTCCACTGGACCATTTTGGCCGGCATCCGGCCATGGATTGTCGGCACCACAAGATGACCACTGCCATGGATTGTCGGCACCACAAGATGACCACTGCCATGGATTGTCGGCGACAACAAGATGGACCACTGCTGGATTGTCGGCACCACAAGATGACGCTGCATGGCTTGTTCGGCACCACATGATGACCACTGCCAATGGATTGGTCGGCACCACAACGATGACCACTGCCATGGATTGTTCGCAACCAACAAGATGCCAACTCATGGATTGTCGGCACCACAAGAATGACCACTGCCATGGATTGTCGGCACCTACAAGATGACCACTGCCATGGATTTGTCGCACACAAGATGGACCGCTTGCCTATGGATTGTCGGCACCACAGATGACCACTGCATGGATTGGTTCGGCACCACATGGGGGAAAAAATGAACAACACTGCCATGGAATTGTCGGCACCCACAAGATAACCACTGCCATGGATTGTCGGCCACAAGATGACCACTGCCCATGGATTGTCGGAACCACAAGATGACCACTGCCATGGCATTGTCGGCACCACATTGATGACCACTGACCATGGATTGTCGGCACCACAAGATAACCAGCGCATGGATTGTCGGCCACCACAAATGACCACTGCCATGGATTGTCGGCACCACAAGATGACCACTCCATGGATGTCGGCACCACATGATGACCGCTTATGCATGGATTGTCGGCACCACAAGATGACCACTGCCATGGATTGTCGGCACCACATGATGACACTGCCATGGATTGTCGGCACCACCAAGATGACACACTGCATGGATGTCGGCACCACAAGATTGACCGCTTGCGCATGGATTGTCGCACCACAAGATGACCACCGCCATGGATTGTCGGCACCACACTGATGACCGACTGCCATGGAATTGTCTGGCCACCCACAAGATGCTCGCCTACTATGCCTCCAATTGGATGTCCGTGGCACACAAGGGATGTGACCTACCTCCTCTTGTATTGACCTACGCATGTGATTTCGGCCACCAACATAGATGACCACGCTGCCCCATTTGGGCGACATTGCATCTCCGCCACTAGGCACCACACTCACTGACTCCGTGCATGGATTGTCCGGCACCACAAGATGCGACCTCTCCGCTTGACCCAATGGATTTTAATTAACGCCACCACACCAAGCAAACGAAAGCGCTAGCCAGAAATGCGGAGTTCCCGGCACTGGTGCTACCACTCAAGATGACTCCGCGTGCCGATAGGAATTTGTCCGGCTACCACATGATGGACCGCTGCCATTGGAATTTCGGCACCACCAAGATGTCCACTGCCTCTAGTTATTGTCGCACCACAGAGATGATCCACTGCCATGGATTGTCGGCACCACATGAGACCACTGCCCATGGATGTCGGCACCACAAGGATGACCGCTCCATGATTGTCGCACCACAAGATGACCACTTGCCATGGATTGTCGCACCACCAAGATGGACCACTTGCCATGGAATTGTCGGCACCACAAGATGAACCGCTGGCCAATGATTGTCGGCACACAAAGATGACCGCTGCCATGGATTGTCGGCACCCAAGATGACCACTGCCATGGATGTCGGCACCACAAGATGACCACTGCCGATTTGGATTGTGGCACTCACAAGATGACCGCTGCCATGGATTGTCGCCACCACAAGATGACCCTGCCATGGATTGTCGGCACCACATGATGACCGCTGCCATGGTATTGTCGCACCACAAGATGTCCACTGCCATGGATTGTCGGCACCACATGTATGACCTCGCTGCCATGATTATCGGGCACCACATGATGCCGCCTGCCATGGATTGTCAGGCAACCAACATGAATGACCGCTGCCCATTGATTATCGGCACCACATGATGCACCGCATGCATGGTTGTCCGGCACCAACATTGATGGACCGCTGCCAGGATTATCGCAACCACAATGATGACCGCATTACATAAACAGTGCTGTATTTCTGAGATAAAACTGGTCTAGAAACATGTCTTTCTGGTATATATTTATTAATAAAAAAAATACCTTTCTTTGACACTAGCTTGACATTTTCTTTATATACATGAAGTTTGGTGGTCAAATGAGTGTCACTATTGCTTTCCATGCGTAAAATGATCCATAAAATTTGTGTTACATGGCTTTCGTAGATGTTTTGTGTATAGTGACCTTTTGTGACCTGACCTTGACCTTTTATCTTTGCCAATAATCTCACTTTCGATCATGCAGAATGTGTATCATACGTTTAAGAGTACTTTGGTTAATCATGGTCGCAGTCGAAGGCTTTGGATGGAAAGTATGGCTCATACACGCAAATACACTTAATTTGACCTTTGACCTGACTGTGACCTGACATGTGACCTCAATGTGAGAGTTTAGAGCGTGCCTTATATTCGTCTCAATAAGCACTATCGAATGCCGTCTTGCTGCGATCATTGGTTTGGAAGATAACCAAGGGGGCGTGTAACGCCCCCCCCCCCGTCAATGGTGTTCAGATCAGATCCCAGTCAATGCCGGGTTAACCATCGATGTGACGAAACAATCCGTTATGTTCAGCCTGATCCAGTTTTTTGTTTTTCGTCAGAACTGAGTCGATCATAAGGGAGCAGAGATATCGATCATACCATCAATACAGTGTATAAAGCTGTTTTCGGCCGGGATCGAACCAGGGGGCCTTCCGCGTGTTAGGCGGATGTGATAGCCACTACACCACGGAAACGCCTGCCGACGTTGTCTGCTATTGATGAGAGCGGTGGATAGCCGGTGGACGGCTCACTCATAGAGCTCATATACATATGTAGAGATGCCATGTCTATTGTCTATGCGCTGATGAAACACCTGGTTTCGTGGCAAAGGACTAGTTGCAGGCTACCTAACCCATTTTTTATGTATCTGATAAACGGAAAAATAATCACAAATATTGTATTACGTTTCACTTTACTATAAATATCTTAAAGCTGTCAATGTTTAAAATATTAAGTATAGGTACTTACGTAAGTCATAATTCTGCTCTCTGATTGGTCGGGACGTCAGATAGCACTAAATCCAGCGATCAAAGGTATCTGAAGTAGTCTTTGGCAATTCGGTTGACAAATTCATTTTTAATATGGAGGTTCAACATAAAATTAAACAGCATATTTATCACCCGGAAATCAAAGCACGCGAAACGGTGAATTTAACAAGATGTCATTTAATTTGTGTTCTTACGGAGTGATTGCGAACGAGCGCAATCTTACAGATGGGCCAAAATCTGTCCTTGCGGTGATGGGTTTCAGGGATAGCTCCCGTTTCACTGCACTGTTTATGCACAAGTATACACTGATAATTTTGTCACAAATCAATACATGGTATAGGCTCCATAAAAAAATATTCAACCCAACTAAAGAAACTTTAACCATCCATAAATAAACACAAAAAAATGTCTGCTGTAAAAAGCACGTACTTTGTCTTCGAATTCACCTCCGCAGGTGAGAATCAGACATAAAAATAACTGAGAGCCACAGAAAGGCGCAGGTATGTATTGTTTTACTATTGCAACAAACAACAATGCTTATCAGTTGCCGGACACAAATGCAATAACTCACTCTGTCTGCTTCATGCCATGCATGCTTTACTAGTATTTGATCTTGAAATTCGTAAGAAGCACCATAGTGTCTCGGTACCTCCGACTCCATCAACTTTAAGCAATACATTAATTCAACTTATAAAATTGAATCACATTTTTGTGACATTTACTGAACCATGGTTGGCAAAGTATTGTACTGCTTGAAATGGATTACCAGAGTTGTTCCCAGGTATCACAGACCACCACGCCATTACTTGAGAGGCCGCGGGGCAGCGTTGTCCGGCCGGTTCTCGCTGTCTCTAATGTCTCTGTGTCGCTGTCTCTGTGTCGGCTCTGCCGTGCTTCAGTGGCCGGGTACTCTGCCGTTCCGGTCACCATGGAGAGTGGCCACTATTCCGGCCCCGGCCCCGGCCCCGGCCCACCGCCGCGCCGCCGGAATAGTGCTTCTGGAGAACTGCCGGACTCGTAAATAACGCCATCACCAAGGCCCGAGCCAGAGCGGTGCTCGTCGCCCTGATCGACGGCCAAAATAAAAGAAGCCGAACTGGAAATCATCCGTATATTTCATGCCGAGTAACAATACAATCGCTTGTATCGTCGCTCCGGCCGACAAAGGCGACACAAATCCACCCCGCTACATCATCTCCATAATTGTGTCGGCTAGCAAATCACTGCAAAGTAGCGGTCGCTATGCAGCGCGGCGGCAGGCACGGTCTCAGTGGCTGGGTACGGCGGCTGTGAGCCTGTGGCAGCCTGTGATTGGGTCGCGGCGCGCTGACCCCCGGCCTGTGATTGGGTCGCGGGACGGTGACCCCCGGCCTGTGATTGGGTCGCGGGACGGTGACCCCCGGCCTGTGATTGGGTCGCGGGCCGCCGCCGGAGCTCGTCTGTCAATCGGCGGGCCTGCCCGGCCGACTCACTGACCACCGTTTAAATCAGTAGCCCCACTCTGGGCGGCACCGCTGTAAAGCCATCACGGATCGCTGCTATCGGTCGGCCGTGTCATAAATTAGCGGCCGAGCAGCGCCGCCCCGGCCCGGCGGCAGGCGTCATGAGGCAGAGAGGGAGGAGAGAGGGAGAGAGGAGAGCTGCGGTTAACTGTCTGTCGGCGGGCCGGTAACCGCCGGCCGTCCAGGCCGTGACCCGGACAGAATTACATACACCGCGGCCACCACCGCGCTCCCTCTAGATAGACCATTCTGCAGATGTCTGTCTTCCGGGAGGGGGGGGGTACAGCTGGCGCACAACGGCCGGTTACGCAGGGCTCTGTCTCCCAGGGGGACAACTAGCGCACAGCAGCAGGTCAGCGCCGAAATAAACTCTGCCTGCACGCTACAACGGCGAACAGAGCTTCTGAAAAATCCATTTGAAGCAGGGTTGTAAGACTCTGCCTCACAAAGCACTGCACTGGGAGTGAGTTTAGGCAGACGGTGCTTTATGCGTGACACAGCTTAAATACAGCCTGTCCTTTGTCGTGCTCTTTCCAGGAATGGCGCCAGCATCATCGGATTGCACCATGTGGAAAAGCATAGTAGGTTACGGAATATTGCTCACACACCTTTTAACCCGCGCACTGCAGGGGGTTCGCGCCGAACACGAACTGCAGGGGGTTGATTTCCGCCCCCCGTGAGATCTCGAAAACTACGCAACGTAGCGACAAGCGGAAAACGCCATTATATAGCTCTAGACAAGCTCTATCGAAAGTATTTCTGTATTTTCTTGGATCAGGTCACAATCGAGGTCACCAGTGGTCACCAAAGGTCAGATTTTCCGGTTTTAGGATTATTTTCCAGACACCCCCGATTATCTCGGAAACTATGATAGCTAGGAGAAAACGATTTAAGAAGCAATAGATGACTATTACAATTTTAAATGGCATGCATATCATCAAAAATGAGCTCAGATCAAAATCTTAGGCTCCAGAGGTCATGAAAGGTCAAAGAGGCGATTTTCAGCAAAGCAGTTTTTCGTAAATAGCATTTCACCTAACAAAGATATGGAAATAATTTTGTCGCCATCGTGTTTTTCTCATCGAAGCGCTTTTAAATATTTACTTGGTGACCTGGTAAGGTTAACTTCAAAATTTGACCTCAGGTCAAGGTCATTTGGTGACCCAGGTAAGGTATGTTGCATATGGGGCAAGCACCGCAGACGAGACGAACACGTGGTGTCACTGCTTGTCCTCTATCTCTTGTCTACAAGATTATTAGCAAATAATTGCTGATGACCTCAGATGACTTGTAGAAATCACTGAGTCACACATGGCACCTTTTCATGCAAATGAGCTAAAATAACAATGATTCTGAAGAACTTAGCTTGATCCATGCACATTTTCTGAATTGAAGCTTTGTTTAATTTCCCATTACTTATAGGAGAGGTCAGGAAAATTGACCTGACCTTTGTCACCGATACAAACACATCCCGAGATAAACGAATTGAGGTACTGATATCTTATGACATCCTGCTAAGTTTCAAACCTTTCGGGAAAAGACTGTGGCTTTGCAACGAACACAAACATTTTGAAGGTAAGGACTTTTAACCATGAACTTGTGACCTGACCTGAGATGAACTCAGTTATAAACTTTCCAAAGTTGGGTAATTTGGAATGTCCAACAGGTGTACCGGAAATTTGGCGGCGCTGCGCGCCGCCGTTTTCCGCTACTCCCTGGAAAAAGAACAAGGGGGCGGAAAATCAACCCCCTGCAAGTGCGAGGGTTAAAATACATCCTTTGCAGTCCTACAATGACATTTCGGAAAATTAGCGAAGAAATGGAAAGATATTTTGCAATTACCCGATGATTTATGTAATGTAATGGTTCTGCTCAATGGCGTTGTACCGAACTCAGAGAGGTAAAGGAATGCAATTTCATTTGATTGGATAACTTTGCCTCCTGCCTTACAGTAAATGGACCGAAGGGATTTCTACGTGTAGTGCGGTATTGCGACACAGTTGTCCGTATCCGGACAGCTGTACCCGTGTCCCGTGCCGGATATATGTATATCTGGCTGGTCCTCTCCATGGCTGGTTGCCTAATGACGACATGGTTTAGTCGGTCGCCACCGCAGATCACTGGCTGGTCCTCTCATGGCTGGTTGCCTATTGACGACATGGTTTAGTCGGTCGCCACCGCAGATCTCCCGTGCCGGATATCTGTATATCTGGCTGGTCCTCTCATGGCTGGTTGCCTATTGACGACATGGTTTAGTCGGTCGCCACCGCGGACAGCTGTACCCGTGTCCCGTGCCGGATATATGTATATCTGGCTGGTCCTCTCATGGCTGGTTGCCTATTGACGACATGGTTTAGTCGGTCGCCACCGCAGATCACAGTCGGTCGCCACCGCAGATCACACTTGCTGAAGTCCGAGCACGGTGATACACTGCCTGATCTTCGAGCCCGGTGAAAGGAGTAACAAATTAATCATCGTATGTCTCAGAGGCAACTGGATAGCTCTGCTACGGTGTGTAACGGATTCTGCTGCTCCATCTCACTTAAGCGGTTACCACTCTTATTCAATCTTCCGCTGCTACTCAGTACGTGTCAATCAAAGTTATGACCGTCACTGCTTTGTTATAAACAGTCACAGGAGCACCAATTCTCAGACCTGCCCCCCCCCCCCCACCGCTGCCGTGCGTCAGTGGCGTTTTTGCTAGCCGTCCTGCTGTTGACCCAGTACACCATGCAGACCCCGGTCCCGTCCTGTCGACTCAGAGACCCGTCCTGCCGGCTCAGAGGTCCGTCCTGCCGGCTCAGAGGTCCGTCCTGCCGGCTCAGAGGACCCGTCCTGCCGGCTCAGAGGTCCTTCCTGCGGCTCAGAGGCCCGTCTGCCGCTCAGAGGCCCGTCCTGGCCGGCTCAGGGCCCGTCCTGCGGCCTTCAGAAGTCTTCCCTGCCGGCTCAAAGGACCATCCTGCCGGCTCAGCAGGTCTTCCTGCCGGGCGTCAAAGGACCGGTCCTGGCCGGCTCAGGAGGTCCGTCCTCCGGCTCAGAGGTCCGTCTGCGGCTCAGAGGTCCTCCTGCCGGCTCAAGGAACCCGCTCCTGGCCGGCTTCAGAGGTGCTTCCTGTGGCTCAGGGACCGTCCTGTCGGTTTCAGGGACCGTCCTGCCGGCTCAGAGGTCCGTCCTGTCGGCTCAGAGGACCGTCCTGCCGGCTCAGAGGCCCGTCCTGTCGGCTCAGAGGCGCCGTCTCTGGCCCGGTTGTAGGCCCGTCTCCAGTCCGGGTAGGCGCTGTCCCGCCGGCTCCCTCCTGGCTGTGAGCGGCGCTGTGCCTGGCACAGAGGACGGGCAGGCTCCCAGCTCTGCACGGCGCTGAAGGTGGTCGTCGTTTCCATCCAATCAGTCGAGCCGCTCGGAGCGAACCGCTCCAATAATGGCCTGTGGAGCGGAGCAGGTCGTGTCGCTCTGCAGCGCCCCAGGCAAAAGGCAAATCAGCCCACCCGGCACGGCCCAACAATAGACATACGGCTTATTAGATTGGCGACTGCTGACCTAAATCCCGGAGAGAACAATTTTTGGGTAAAAGCCACGGAAACTGATCGTGATTTCTGCAGGCACAATGGAAACGGATGCGCCTAGTTTCCGAGGCAACGCCTTGTGTAAAACTATTGGTTTTCAATCTCGTGAAAAGTGTCAATGATTGTCAATTTTTAGATAATAATCGGTTGAGAAAACAGAAAAGGTAGTGGCCACTTGCAAGAGTAAGCACCTATGATGCATCCGGCTCATTATGAATCATTATGCTCATTATGAAGAACAGAAATATTAAATATCGAAAAACACGCACTGCGCCACACCTGACATTTGACCGTGATCAAGTGACGCACTGCCAGAACACATTCCGGTACCGTTGTGTTTAGCTTGGAGCGCTTAAGCGTTTTCAAATTGAAATTGGAAACTTCGGTTATAGATATCGAAATGTTTACTGTGAATATATTTATATATAAGCTTGTCTCCTCTCCCAATTTCAAGTGCTTACAATATTTCTGTGGAAAGAGGTCCTTATTTTATTTTAACCCACGCTTGACCGGGGGAGGCAAATATTTCCTTACGAGTTTTCGCGATAGATCAAAAACATAATAGCGCTATTAGCGTGAAACTTTCGATACCTTCTACCACATCAATATGCCATCTTCTGTGAAAAATGAAGAAATTTCGTCGATATTTTTTTTAGATATATAGCAAGTTGTGTAAAGTCATTACACACGAGTTTAACGATAAAATCTGCTAAACTTAAACAGGCCGTAAAAAGACCACGTTTTGACGAAAATGCAAACAAAAGGCTCCAAAAGATAGAAAATATCCAGGCTTACACACAAAATCTTAGATTTTCGACGATTTTTTTACCCCAAAAGTATAGAAAAGTTTTTATTTTAAAACGTCTCAAAAGCAAAATTTGCAAAAATATTAAAAACAGGATTACATGTTAGAAGCACAGAAATGAAAAATACCCAAACCACATTGCAAGGCAATATCTCTATTTTTGAGTGAGTAATGGCTCTCTATGTACTATGCGTCCCATAAAAAAATGTACTCAGATCATGGTCAATAACTTTTGTATTGGTAATCGGGCTCACTTGATTCATACACCAATGAACTCACAATAATGTGGCAAAACAGAAAATATGACATACGCAGCACCACACTCGCACTTTCTCACAGTAGGTGCTCTAGATGACCACCCTTGCGCTGCAGGACCACATGGGAAACGCATGGTTTCCAGGCGTGTCACTGCCTTGTCGACCATCTCCTCCGGGATCCGTCCGGTTTCTGACCTTATTGCTGCCTTCAGCTCCTCCGTGTTGCGCGGCTAATTGACGTAGACTCGAGCTTTCAGGTATCCCCACAGGAAAAAGTCAAAGAGTCTGGTGAGTTGGGCGCCCACTCCACATCAGTTTCCAAGCTGATGAGTCCTGCAGTCATTGCGGTGATCGTCGGGCATTGTGTGGGGTCGCACCATCTTGTTTGGAACGTCGCCACGGAAACGTTCCAGCTTATCTTTTTGGAATTGCTCTACCCATTTCAGAATAAGGAACTTACATGGTTACATGATGTCTCTTCTGCGGTGATCAAATCAAACTTTTTTAGGCAAAGCCGGCAAGTAGAGGTTAAGGATTTGTTCAAAATGTATGCCTCGATACCGAAAGTTTTTTCCAAGTTGGTCCACATTCTACATCAACATTAACATGTTTTTCATACATGCCACGATGTAAATTAAAAACAGGAGGAATATAACAAACATCGCACGTGCAATACAAACTCACGTGCTGTTTGTTCAAGTACACTTTTTTGGGACACCCGGTATGATAACTGAAAACGTATTATAGTTAAACTACTTTTTTCTTCTTCTTTTTTTGGCAAGATAAAAACAAATGAATGTCAGCATAGTATTTCTAAGATAAAACTGGTATAGAAACATATCCTCTGTGACATTTATCAATGTCGCATGACTATTGCAAATATTTTGCAGATAGTAACCTCTTGTGACCTGATCTTGACCTTGACCTTTGCCAAAAATATAATTTTAGTTTATGTAAAATGTGTGTTATACCTTTGGGAACACTTTATGAGATCATGGTCGCGATCAAAGGCTCTGGATAGAAAAGGAAGTATGATCCATAAACTCAAATGTCTCGACTTTGACCTTTGACCCATCCTTGACCTGATATGTGACCTCAATTCCAAAATGTATAGCATGCTTTAGATGCGTCTCAATTAGAGCTTTTGAACACTGCCTTCTGCGTCTCGTTGCGATCATTGGTTCCGGAGATAACGAGGGAGGCGGAGGTCAATATTCCCCCCCCCGGTCAATGATATATTGGCTGAGGCCCCGGTGAGGCGCGGGTTAACCCTATTGCTGCGGGCGGCCAGAATTATCGTTTAACCTGCCGGGGAGGGGCAATTCCTGCCCCCCCCCAGAGATTTGAGAACTCGCTCGCCGATTTCGATGGAACAAACACCATTCGATTCGTCGTGACGAATCTTTTCTTTTTGAACACCGAAAATGTTTTTTGGTTTAAAAAGGGGGCCAGGGGGCCAAAAAATAACGAAAAATTTGGAGTTTTTTCGCCAAAGTCCATGTGTGGCATGTGATTTTCGACCGGATTTTCAATGAAAAAAAAACGTTTTGGAGCTTCCAATGTCATGCTCTTCAAATGTGTGAAAGGGACACAGTCAAAATGAAAATCATAGGCGTACTCAGGGATAAAAATGGGGTGAATTTTTGATGACAAAATATGTGCTTTTACTTAGTGTTGGGACGTGGGAACGGTGCCAACATGTGGCCTTTGTTACTGTATATTTGTTAAATGTAACAAATTGTGCATAAGCGGATTCAGGTAAACACGTTTGAGGAACCATGCTGCGGAACGCCTTTTATCATCTTGGCTTACTTGAGTTGTGGCCCAATGAACGGAGATTATCGCCTCCCATTTTATGAGCTTGAGTCGCATCTGCCAAAATATGTATAGATCCCAAGTTATGTATGAGGTACGAAGCATCAACTTAGTTTCTGAATTTTATTCCGACGCGCAAACTACGAAGGAAGTAGTGTGCCGCTCTCCTGCAATTCGTAGCAACCTGCCAAAAAACATGACCTGGAGCCGCCTCTGCTGGTCCGATTAAAAAAAAATCAACAGAACACGCGTCATTCATATTTACGGAAAAGAGTCCGAAGTTTCAAGACGAATTAGACGTAACGGTTCAGAAGCGGCAGGCGAAAAACTACCGGGAGGGGCAGAATCTGCCCCCCGCAGGGAATAGGGTTAAATGTATGCTTATTATAAGCTGTATTGTATTATATAAAGAAATCGGTCCATTGAAACCAAGGAAGCAAGTTTAATACATTTTGCCATATTACAGTATATTTTTCATTTAGGTCCAATTGATTACTCCCTTCATTCTCTTGAAACAGCTCAGACGGCTAAAATATATAATAGTATAAATCGGAATCCAATCGAGATAGATCAAGATAGAAACGCTAGCCACTGATGCACACCCGACCTGCCCTATTCTGAGTCTTCCGGGGAGCAGTTGAAACACAAGCCGACCTCAGCGTGGGTGGGTTCTGGGTACCCAGCTGGTGAGGGACCAGCTCCCAGCACCTGGTGGTCCGGGCCTGTATCGGTCCGAGGACACCCCGGCGGCGGTGGCGGCGGCCGTGTCTGGTCGGACTCTCACGGGGATGACGGACGCCCGTACACGCTGACAGTCACTGTCAACACTCTCCGAGTCCCTGCCGCCGCGGCACCACACAGCGACGAGACCGGGTCACCGCGGCACCACACAGCGACGAGACCGGGTCACCGCGGCACAACACCGTTGACGAGACCGGGTCCCACCGCGGCACCACACAGTGACGAGACCGGGTCACGCGGCACCACACAGCGACGAGAACAGGGTCACCTGCGGCACCACATCAGCGACGAGGACCGGGTCACCGCGGCACCACGACCGTGCACGAGAACCGGGTCACCGCGGCACCACTACAGCGACGAAGCCGGGTACGGCGGCACTAACAGCGACGAGAACGGGTCCACCGCGGCACCTCACCGCGAACGAGACCGGGTCACCGCGGCACCAACACAGCGACGAGACCGGGTCACGCGGTCCACACAGCTGACGAGACGGGTCAACCCGGCACCACACAGCGACGAGACCGGTCACGTGCGGCACGACACAGTGACGAGACTGGTCACGCGGGCACCAACAGAGTGACGAGACCGGGTAATTCGCGCAGCCCACAGCGACGAGACTGGGTCACCGCGGCACCATCACAGCGACGAGACCGGGGTCACCGCTGCACCACACAGCGACGAGACCGGGTCCACGCGGCACCAACCGTGACGAGACGGGTCACCGCGGCGCCACACAGCGACGATGACCTGGTACCGCGGCACCACCCAGCGAGAACCGGGTCACCCGCGGCACCACACGCGACGGAGACGGGTCACCGCGGCGCCACACAGCGACGAGACCGGGTTACCGCGGCACCACACAGCGACGAGACCGGGTCACCGCGGCACCACACAGCGAGGAGACCGGGTCACCGCGGCACCACACAGCGACGAGACCGGGTCACCGCGGCACCACAGAGTGACGAGACCGGGTCACCGCGGCACCACACAGCGACGAGACCGGGTCACCGCGGCACCACACAGCGACGAGACCGGGTCACCGCGGCACCACACAGCGACGAGACCGGGTCACCGCAGCACCTTACCGCACCTCAGGGCGGCCCGTCGCCACCCCGTCCCACCGCACAAGCCCCGGATTGAGCCGCGGTTTAGAGCCGCCGCACAGCAGCGTCCGTATCTCATCACCTTCACCGGCGACAAAAAGAGGGGGCGGCGGCGCTGTGGGAAGTCTGCCGCATCGCTGTGAGTTGAGCCGTGTCGCCCGGCTGAGTGACAGGCGCAGTACGGCCGGCACCAGGACGGCGGCAGGCAGAGGTGGCGGGCGGAGAGAGTTCAGAGCCTCCGCTGCCGGCTGCGGAGCGGCGGGCGGCGGCCAGTGACCGGCGGCTGGTCCCGCTTCACTGCACTGCGTACTATTGATCTGTCCCGGCGGCGGCGGTCGGCAGACAGGTGATCTCAGACCCGCTCTGGCTCCGAACCCGCCACCGTTGGCCGAGCAGGACGGGCGGCAGGTGTGGCGCTTCAACCCGCCACCCCACGCCACCCCCGCCCCGTCTCCGGTCTCATAGGAGACACCTCAGGAAACGCTGGCTTACAGGCCGCTGCTGGCCGGTCAGACGTGCCGCGCCGCTGTGTGGTCAGACGTAGCGTGTGGTCAGACGTGCCGGGCTGCTGTTTGGTCCCGCCTCAGCCTGCCTGCCCTCCCAGGACGCGGCCGGCCGGCTGTGGCCCGCCTCAGCCTAACCTGCCCTCCCAGACGCGGCCGGCCCGGCTGTGGTCCCGGCCTCAGCCTACTGCCTCCCAGGACGCGGCCGGGCTGCTGTGTGGGTCCCGCTCAGCCTACCTGCCCTCCCAGGACGCGGCCGGCCGCTATGGTCCCGGCCCTCAAGCCTACCTGCCTCCCAGGACGCGCGGCCGGCTATGGTCCCGCCTACACCCCGCCTGCCTGCCCTCCAGGACGCGGCCGGGCTGCTGTATGCGTCCCCGCCTCAGCCTACCTGCCCTCCCAGGACGCGGCGGCGGCTGTGGTCCGCCTCAGCCTACCTGCCCTCCCGGACGCGGCCCTGGCGCTATGGTACGCCCCGTCAGCCTGCCTGGCCTCCCAGGACGCGCCGGCCGGCTATGGTCCGCCTCACGCCTACCTGCCCTCCCAGGACAGCGGCGGCCGGCTATGGTCCCGCCTCAGCTACCTGCCCTCCCAGGACAGCGGCCGTCCGCTATGGTCCCGCCTCAAGCCTCTGCCCTCTCAGGACGCGGTCCGGCCCGGCTATGCCCACCTCAGCCTACTGCCCTCCCAGGACGCGGCGGTCCGGCTTGGTCCGCCCTCAAGCCTACCTGCCTCCCAGGACGGCGGCCGGCCCGGCTTATGGTGCCTCAGCCTAACCTGCCCTCCCCACGGACGCGGCCGGCCGCTATGTCCCGCCTCTAGCTACCTGCCCTCGCCAGGACGCGGCCCGGCCGGCTATGGTACCCGCCTCAGTCCTGCCTGCCCTCCAGACGCGGCCGGCCGGCTATGGTCCGCCTCAGCCGTACCGTGCCCTCCCAGGACGCGGGCGGCCCGGTGTGGTCCGCCTCAGCCTGCCTGCCCTCCAGGACGCGGCCTGGCCGGCTATGGTCCGCTCAGCCTACCTGCCTCCCAGGACGCGCCGCCGGGCTATGGCCCCGCCTCAGCCATACTGCCAATCCCAGGACGCGGCCGCCGGCTAGGTCCCGCCTCAGCCTACTGCCCTCCCAAGGACGCGGCTGGCCGGCTATGGTCCACCTCAGCTACCTGCCCTCCAGGACGCGGCCGGCCGGCTATGGTCCCGCCTCAGCCTATCTCCCCTCCAGGACGCGGCCGGCCGGGCCTATGGTCCCGCCCTCACCTACCTGCCTCCAGGACGCGGCCCGGTCGGCTATGGTCACCCCAAGCCTACCTGCCCTCCAGGACGGCGGCGGCCGCTATGGTCCCCTTTCAGCCTACCTGCCCTCACAGGCCGCCGGCCGGCTGTGGTCCCGCCTCAAGCCTACCTGCCCTCACAGGACCGCCGGCCGGCTGTGGTCCGCCTCAGCCTGCCTGCCCTCCGCCAGGACCGCGGCCGGCCCGGCTATGGTCCGCCTCAGCCCTACCTGCCCTCCCAGGACGCGGGCCGGCCGGCTGTGGTCCCGCCTCAGCCTACTGCCCTCACCAGGACGCGGCCGCCGGCTGTGGTCCCGCTCAGGCCTACCTGCCCTCCCAGGGACCGCGAGCGGCCGGCTATGGTCCCGCCTCAGCCTACCTGCCCTCACAGGACGCGGCCGGCCGGCTATGGTCCCGCCTCAGCCTGCCTGCCCTCCCAGGACGCGGCCGGCCGGCTGTGGTCACGGCCCACTCCCAGTCCTGCCAGGTGACGAGCCAACACGTCCGTGGTGATTTATCTGTGGGACGGCTGTGAGCCACATTTAGCCACGGTGCTGCTGCTGCCGGCTGGGGACAACAATGGCTGTACGCTGTCTCTCCTCAGCCCGGTCCGTGTGGTCATGGTGAATCATTTAGACACGTCTTAGGTCTCTGCCTATGGCCTGGCTGAATGGCATGCCATTGTGCGCTGAATGTTAATGGCTCGTGTCCTCGCGACTTAATTGTCTCGTTTAGTTGAATGTCCCTTTGATCGCGCTTTGATATCGCCGCTGTGTTGTCTCGAGGTTTGCAATTAAATGAAAGAGTGTTTTATCAGGCTCTACATAGTGCTTAGATAGCTTTTAAAACGGGGAAAGTGGATTTACTCACTGCATTTACTTTCCTGGTATCAAAAATGACATGCTGGTCAGAGTTCCTACAAACAGTGTTCACTTCGTCTTGGAGTCTCCGTCGAACAACAGTCTTCCGTGATGTTGAGAGGACTACACTGATGTTGCAGTCATCTTCCTCACAGAGAACGGCCGGTGAAAAATGACCACAAAGACGGGTCGACAAGCTCACACCTTAGGCGTATCTTGCTTCTGTATATTTCCCACCACCCCGTCCTTCAGGCACGACATGGTGTGTCAAACGCGGTCGTAGCGACCGGCAGCCGGCCGCCCGGACGGGACCGCCGCCATAGGGAATTCGACCGATTAAGTCAATTTTCAGTTGATTGTACAACAACTGTGTGACTTAACATATATGTTCTCTGGAAGCAGAGAGAAAAAAAATGAATCCAACCGTGCTGCTTTCACGGTTCTTTGAACTGCTTCACGCTGCTTTCACGGTTCTCACGGTTCTTTGAACTTTCTTTGAAGCTGTGGCCACGTTTTTTAGTTATATCCGACAAGTTCTTCATAATTGTACGACGTACGTGTTAATCCGCTGAAAACTGGTCTCTAAGCGGGACCGAGCCGCAAATTTCATTCGATATATCAAAAAGTATTTGAGTTATCAAATATGTTCTGTGGCTCCACAAAGCCGATAACCGAAGAAACATGTATATCTTAGTCCCGTTGCATTCCGTTCAAAACTGTGCCCGCGTTTTAGGGTTAAATGCAAAATCCGTTACATAACAATGTGAAACGAGCTCTATAATGCCTCACTTGAAGGAGCATTAATTTGGCGACCCATTTTTAGTCAATCAAATGTTTTCAAATCCTGATGTTTTATTGCCAGATATACTTTGGGCAGCTTACATACATTCATCCATATATTATGATCTAGTTGTAATTTACTCTAGTAGGAAACTATATCTGGTAGTAAAGTGCCATCTATTGGTCAGGAGATGTACTAACTGCCGGTCGTTACGACGCTGTTTGACACACCATGACTGTCCTCAAATTCGAAGATGGCCACATTGACTTCCCTGCAATCTATAGCTGCTCGGAAATATCCAACACGATCCGTTAGAGGAAACTGTTCACCTTGGCAATGGGGTTTTGAGTCGAATAGCCGAGCTGTACATACTCCATGCTCGAAAATTGACTTAAGAAGCTTTCACATTGTCATAGAAGCCTGCTTAATTAATTAAAATTGGCCTACCGATGTCCTGGAAGCCGGAACGAGTGGGCATCGTGTCTCCCATCGCTGATTGGCTGATTTGTGACGTAACATCCGGGGAATTTCATACACTCTCTGACACGTATAATCTCTGATCACGACGCCTCGCTAATACCCGCTCAGCCACCTGCGCGGCGTAGCGGCTATGCGGAGACTGTAAAAGGTACCAGGTGGAGACTATGGTCCAAACGATAAGTCATATTAGCCGTTTTTACGAAGAATTATTGTGCTGAAAAGACTCTGAAAAGTTTCTGAAAAGTTGTAAAAAGTTTTGTATAAAAGTCTTAGTATATTATACCTCCCAAGAAATAAATTACTGTTTTAGGCGATATCATCAGTATTCAATAATTATGAAAAAAAATTTGAGTTCATAAAAGTTAATGGTACAAAAATGGTCGTTTTAAAGAAAATATGCGTCTAAAGTACATTCGTTCAGTTTAACATGCCAAGTTTCAGTCGGTGGAGATTTGGCATCCCAACTAACATATCAATATTTATATTGCTTATTACCACCAATCAGCATTTTTGCAGCATATCATATTCTTACCAACATATAACAAATTAATAAAATATTTTTTAGACAAAAATCGCATGTTAAAGATGTTACAATTATGAAATGGATCGTCCAAATTTTTTGAAAACATTTATCAGTTTTAGCTGGTGAAGATCCTGGCATCAAACCTAACTTTTCAATAATTATCTTCCTTATTATCAACAAACCGTAATATTGTATATATATATTATACTCTTACCAACATATTCCCAAACTGTGAGGGACATTTCTAGCAAAACAATGCATGTAAAAGTTGTGCACCTATAATTAAGGAGTGGACCGTCGTAACTCTTCAAAACCTTTTAAGAAGTTTAAAAATATCTCTGAGTAGTCATTCGTGCAAACAGTTACTTGTTTTGTGTTTTTGTTTTTAGCCGAAGATGTCCCTACTGCTAACTATCAAGACATATGTCAATGTTGGCTTTAAATCCAGGTGGACTTTAAAACCCTTTAAATCATACTTCATTGCACCACCACGCGGAATGATGTGTCAATTTCAAACAAATCGCAAACGTTCAGAATGCGCTCTTAGTAAAGCAGGTCTTCATATCGTATTTAGCAGGCGGCATAAATGCAAATGCTTAAATTAATGTCTATTTTTTCCAGCCGTAGTTCGCCTTCTGAATATCAATGGAGTGTTGAATTTCCAGACGCTCCCCTCATCAGCGCGGCCGGCGGCGCTTCCATTTCATAAATACCACACACACGCCAGCGATTGCTCGGCTCGCAGGATTTTGCTCCGGGCGCGTGCATTTGCATAGCCGCGCCGAGGAAACGGAGAACGATGGTTGGCTTACGGTGACGGATCGCGGGATTCCTGCGGCGGTAGACGGCGGTAGACGGTCTAAATCGAGAGACGACTCCGGCTCGATGAGAGCTGAGATGATCAGTGACTCCGTGAGAAGACGGCATAACTGTGATATTCGTGCAGCGCAGTCTGACAACATCGGGCTGAGGGACAGGTGGCGTGCACGGAAGGCACGCGCACACAGTTTAAACACAGTGTATCAGTATAAGTCAGAGTTACACGCTATAAGAAACTCCCCCTGCACGTGTCAACACATATAAGACGCTTCGATAATGACGGCTTAAGAAAGCTCAATTATGAAAGGCACATATATGGAAGTCGAACACCGTCCCGAGAAAGGAACATTTCAAATAATAATGCATTTTTAAGAGTTATTAATACCTGAGCTATTAGCAAAGGCAGGTCCGTGTTTTATCATGGGTTTAGTGTTTGAATATGAGTTATAGACTCAATCACTAAATGTATGGTGTCATAAGACGCAATCATTGATGTCAGATATGACTTGGGAAGTGATGACAGACCTAATATTATATGAATAGTGCTATATCTTAACAGCTCTAATGTCGCCATCGATTCGATTCGAATCCGCAACTACTGTATTTGTCAGAAGCTAGGATAATCCAGTTTTGGATCGGGCGGAGACTGCGGTTGGTGTTGGCGGAAGAGGCCTCCATGAGAGCTCCTGGCTGATCAGCTGCAGGAGGCTAAGGTGTCAACTGCAGCAGAGCTCGGCCTGTCACTGCAGAGCCTACGGTGTTAGCTGAGAGCTCGGCCTGTAGCTGAGAGAGCTTACAGGTGTCGTGCAAGCCGTGGCTGTCAGCTGCGAGAGAAGTTTAACGCCCTTGTCGCTGCAGCAGAGCTAGGCCCTGTCGTGCCAGCAGAGCTACGGTGTCAGCTGAAGGCAGAAGGCGATTTCTCTCCTTTCGTGTGACGGCAGCTAACTCGATGTAGGCCCGTTCCCGACGCTGACCCGCAGACGTGATGAATGATAACGACCTAGGAAAATCGGCAAAGCCAAGGCGCGGAAAGTGACTCGATTTAATACGCAGACGCGGGGTGACTCGATACCACAGCCCGCAGAAAAGTGAGCTCGATAACATCGCAGCCGCGCGGAAAGTGAGCTGATACTACGCACCGCCGTGGAAAGTGAGCTCGATAATAGCGCCGCCGACGTGAAAGCTGAGCTCAATACTACGCCACGCCGCAGAAAGTGAGCTCGATAATGCAGCACGGCCGTGGAAGTGACTCGATATCTAAGCCACCCCGCGAAAGTGATGCTAGATACTAAACCCGCGGGAGAAAGTGAGCTGATATTACAGCACGCGAAGTGAGTCGATAATAGCGGGCGGAAGTGGCTCGATACAACGCCGCGCGTTCGGAAAGTGGCTGGATTACAGCGCGCGGAAAGTGGGCTCGATTACAGCAGACGCGGAAAGTGACTGAGTAGCCGCGCAGAAGTGAGCTGATGAATACAGCACCGCCGTGAAAAGTGAGCTCGAACTAAGCCCACCGGTGGAAAGTGAGGTCGATAATACACGCCCAGCGTGGGGGAAGTGGCTCATAGCTAAGACCGGCGTGAAAGTGAGGACTCGATAAGTCCGGCCACGACGGGAAGGAGCTCGATCTAACGCCCCCGCCGCAGAAAGTGAGCTCGATAATACAGCCCACCGCCGCGAAAAGTGAGCTCGATACTACAGCCCACCGCCGCGGAAAGTGAGCTCGATAATACAGGCCACCGCCGCAGAAAGTGAGCTCGATAATACAGCCCGCCGCCGCGAAAAGAGAACTCGGCAACACAGTTTGCCGCCACGGAAAGTGAACTCGGTCGTTTCGATCACAGTTCAGGGCCGCATAAAGCCGACACAAACAACAGAATGGAAACATAAAAGTCCGTCTGCTGGTGGATCTAGCTGTAAAGTGTTCCTGATTTCCCTTTATACGGGGTTCGCAACAAAATAAGAAAGACATGGGTGCCCCAATGGGACAGATCGTTGTATTTCCTCACACAGAGATTGCCCTTAAAACTCAGTTGGTCTTGTTATGCAACTTTATGACTGACTTGTCGTTTATATTGCAATCAGGCACGGATCCCGGATTTTTCCTGCACGAGGGGCACGGGAATGGGTGTGATGTTTATGGCCGGTTAAAATATGGGGGAACTTTCAATTATCCAGTCTTTCAGTCTTTTAGTAATGAATAGAGTGATTATGAAACAAGTTGCACTGCACTTTATTATGAATAAGTATTTGACAACTTTTCGTTGAAATCATCGGCCCTCAGGCGAGGGCGCGCGCCCAAGCGCTATATCACCCCTCCTCCTCCCCTATATCCTAGTGTATTTTTGTACTATCAACTGCGAAAATTGCATATATTTGAGATTCAATGCAGAAGAGTTCTTACTCGGTAGATCAATATAAGCTATAAAATAAATTATATGTTTATATATATATATATATATATATATATATATTCTTTATGTCAGGAATTCACTATATTTAGTAAAACGTAGTACCATTATTTAAATGTATTGGCTCGCCATGCAACACATATTGTATTAGTAGGTCTACGTGTAAATATCACAGGAAATACAAATACGCCTATGCCGCATTTGATACAAAAGTGTTGCATTTCACTACCTCCACGAGCTTTCTACCATTCAACGTAATGTTTTTCTTAAGCAGTAACGACCTGGTGGTTTCCCGGCTAGCGTGAGTTACCGCATATAATCTTGCTGCTACCCCTGGAAACAATTTCTGCCAACAAAATTAAAGCGGCCCAAAATTTTGAAAAGCTGACCCAATTTTGATGTGTTGGTGCCAACCCTGCCCCGACGTGATCTCGTCTTGTATCTCGTCGAAACCTGCCTCGTTTTGCAGACCGGCACCTCCGATGAACCTCATTGGTTATAGTATCGCAACCGAGCAAAAGCTATAACGTTGGTAGTGAATTGCTTCAGATCAAAATAAAAATAGCATCAGGTGACCCTTACCCGTCTCCCTACTGCTACCGAATTCCTACCAAATAGAGGAAACACGAACGAGGCAAAAACAATAACAATTCATTTTTCCTTCACAATGTATTTTTCGCTGTCAGTACCCATTTTTCATCACCAGTTTCAGCGGATTTTAGAAGGGCTAATTTCTATTGCCGCCCCTGTAAAGCGTGGAATGGGGGTTGCCCCTGCAGGCCGCCCCTTTCCCCCTGGATCTGCCAGTGTTCGGCAGCAACGTGCGGAGAACCTGTCTAACTACCACAAGTACAGCTCGATTTGATGCTGATTTTATTACCTGCATGTTACATACAACGTGATACAAATTGGACGAAACACAATGTTCAGGATATCTTTTTCATTTATGGACTTGTTCCTTTGACATTCCCATTATTCTAGCAAAATAAATCAAAAGCTGCACATTTTTAGTCTGCAAGGTGAGTCATGGCGATTCATAACACGTTTTCATGGCGAGTCAAAACACGATTTTACGCGATGTCTGCGCCGATGGCCGCAGTGCAGCCGACTTCAAATATGTCGGCTACACAGCTTCGATCCGCTGAGCAGGACTGCGTTCAGACCGACCTGGCTCCGGCGGGCTGTACAGGGCTGAACATGGCCGGCGGTCAGAGGGCCGAGTGAGCTGTACAGGGCTGAACATGGCCGGTTCAGAGGGTGGCGAGTGAGCTGTAACAGCTGGGGTGGTGTGTGGTCAGACAGGTCGACAGTGAGCTGTACAGGCGGCGAGGTCAGAGGTCGACGTAGCTGTCAGGGCGCGTGGTTCAGCACGGCTGAAGAGTATTTTTGTAGAACTGCGCCGTAACAGTGCTGTACATTACAGTGAAGAGGCCGTTCTCTGGCATCCGCCGCCATCCACGACGTGTATCAAGTCCAGCGACCTGCTCTGTGACTGACGTCTGATGTCTAGTGGATGACGTCGCCTGTCATCTGAGAAGTCCTACTGTCTGTGATGGAACGCCCTTTACTGCAGTTGATTTTGCCTGCCTGTCTGGTGATGGGACCCACCTTTAGGACTGCTGTCTGGGGCATGAGGCTGTTATTGACTGTTCAAGTGATGATGTTCTGGACGTCTACGTAGATACTGGCCGTTCGTCTCGCCGCCGACCGAGGCGGGCCGGGGCCGCGGTCGGCGGCACTGAACCTGGTCGCGGCTGATCTCTCGACCGTTCGGCCTTTGGCGCGCCGATACCATCTGTAACGACACTACGGCGAAACACCGGCCTACAAATAATTCAGCGCGTTAATAATCCAGCGGCAGGAGATGGAGGCCGACGGTCAGCGCCGCGGCGAAACGCCACCGAGTCGTTATTACGTGACCGCAGAGACGCGGCGGCGGCCGTCTCCGATAGACGGATCACGGAGGGACCAGGGACGTCGTCCCCGACAGACGGACCAGGGACGGACCAGCAACGTCGTCCCCGATAGACGGATCACGGAGGGACCAGGGACGTCGTGGTCCCACGCAGACGGACCAAGGACGGACCAGGGGATCGTCGCTCCGATAGACGGACCACCGGATCGGACCGAGGGACGCAAGCGCGGCGGACGTCGTCATGCAGCGGGATGTACTCCGGGCCGACCCCGGCGGACGCCGGGTGACGGAACAGGGCCGCGACTCGGAATGTGGCAATGGGCCTTTCCTAGACATCGGCTCAGACTCTGAGATACGGTCAACCAAGCACGGCGGACTTGCGAGCAGCCTCCTTCCAATATATCTGCCGGCTTGAGATGTGATAACTGCTAAATGCCTTTTGGTTTGAAATCCCCGTGAGAGTTCCATTTAGCCATTAAAGGGTCCCTAAATGTGGCAAGGGGGTCACATTGTCAGTGGATGGGATCACAGTGGGTGGTCAGTACGTGTAACGTGTGATTTGATAATATTACCCACGGTTAAAAAACGCAGTGCTGTGACATTTATCGTATGTGCAGAAATAGGACTACTGTCTTTAACATTCGAGTGGCTAAACTCTTACATTCCACAAGACTCTTTGAAGAAGTCTGGTTAGTAATAACGAAAATATCCGAAGATAATACTACGGATGTTTTAAGTCATCCAAAGAGTAGGCATAACGTAATATTCGTGGTCTTTTGTTCACGACATGAGGATGAGGCATTGCTGAAAGATTGCACTAGTTTCAGTTGCACTTCAAACGGAGGCTGCTTAAGGGCGGTGCTCTCGCTGCGGGGGTGTAGAGTCGTATAGTGAAAAGTCATTTGACAGAATAACTGAACATTGTAATTTTGCTTGGCTTTTAGATCTTTCTCCCATATATGGTTAATATACCCAAGCGTCTCTTGAGCAGAGCCACACACTTCAAGCTCAAGCATATTTTTGAGATTTGTCACTCTTTGCTTAATATCACTATATACATGTAAGACGAGGTAAGTGCAACGGTCATAATAAGGGGAGAGTTACCAAAACATGTATATGCGCAAAGAATTGGTGGTGAGAACTTTAAAAGAAATAGAACGATGCAAGGCTTATTGGAAATATAGGCATAATATCGGGTGGTGCACTCCTTAACCTGCTAGGACTTTGTGGTAAAATTTGCAGGAAAAGGCCTAAGCAAACTGGCTTGATCAGAGAAGAGAACATGTGAAATATTTCTCGCAGAAACAGATTAGAAGCTCCTTGTGCATTTGATTGGCAGGTGGCAGATGTGTAGCATAAACGGTGCGGTCAGAAACCAAACCACGCGAGTTAATGGCGGGCCTCTAGATTGAACAAGATAGCTTGTTCGTGTCATCAGGTTGTAGCCTGCCGGCTAATTAAGGTGTTCCTACGTTATCCTAGCGAGTATGTGGAGTTCAAGTGTCGCTTAATTGTCGGTAATAGAGCCAATAGAGCGAGCCTTCGTAATAAAGACCCGATTATTATCGGAAACGGGGCGCGTCCGATAACGATATTAAAGGCGATGGTGGGTAGGCCGATGCCCCTCGAATCCAAAGGGCATTGTTAAACCAATATTGCCCCCGGCCATCGCCCGGTGGACCTGCGCGGACCCGGGGCAACTGGCGACAAGTTGGTTCCTCCGTTTCAACCGAATACGATAGTCACTCTGTCGTTTACAGGCCCGCGACGTACAAGGTAGAGTCCGCCGCATTCAAAATCGCGATGTTGAGCTGAGCTTCTAGTGGCTCGTTCAGATCGCCGTGCCAGAGTAGTTACAGAGACGTATCACCTCAATTATTTTAGCACCCCTATGCTCCCCCACGACTTCCCGCTGGGCCGCACACGGCGAAGAACTTCGCCCGACGGCTCGGACTGCGCCATCCCGGACACGCCGTATCCTGGTTGGGTGCCGTCAGGCCTAGGACCGGCCGTCCGCACCGTGTCACACGCTTACCCTCCGGCCTCCCCTCGCGCGCCACAGGGCTAAATGAAGGGGCCCACCCGCCCGTACGCGATTTAATCCCAGAAGAAGACGAAATTTGGTCGAGAAAGGCCGCCTGACCAGGCCTCCATGGTGTCTCAAGCGAATCCGGCTATCAGCGTAAAAGATGTCCGAGAACAAAAGCGGGCAGCAAAAGAACCCCAGTTCCGGAAACAAGGATTGAAGCACGCGCCTGCGAATCCCAACTTACACGCCCAAGGCCCCAAAAAAAATGACTGCCAGACCAGAAACATCTAACGCGTAGGGGGCAACCCCAGATGGACAGACATAAGCCTTAAGCTAGAGTGCAGGACTGGGTGCCCCAGTTGTCTGCAACTTCCGTATTGTGGCTGTCCCCCAGGAAAAATGGCGTGAGAGGGACCCGGGTCTTGGAGAGACGCGCCGTAGAAGCAGAAACGGGCCAAGCGCCAGGTACCGGCCGAGAGACCCCCAGAGTTGATCGCGGGAGATGCTCACCGCGTGTCCTACTAATGTTGCTCCGATGCTGGTGCTCTGGGTGACCACCCAGCAGAGTTGATAAAATCAAAGACATACCCATTCTGTATTCACGACAATGATCTTCGCTGCCAAAAATTGTTGACCTTCGCAGATGCCAAAACATCTGGCATGCAGAGAGCGGGCTTCATTTTGACGCCACGCCCGGCATCTGCAGGCCTGCCCTCAGAAGCGAGAGAGTTAGAGGGATGTGCCAGATTGCAAGTTGATATGTCGCAAGGAAATTGGTGTGTGTGTGTGCACCACCGAAGGAAGCTGACGGACGACAATGTGTGTGCAGACCCCCCCGTGTGTGTGTGTGTGTGGGTGAATGGTGATGGGCTGTGATGGCCCGTACCGACCCAGCTGAGCCGTGCCTGACCGGAATGTGTGAACCGTACCGTTGCTATGAAGTGAAAACGACGGTGGAGTAAGAAGCCACCCCATGGCGGTGGGATAAATAAGAATGTGCTGGAACTAAACGGGGAAAATACTACATCATAGAAATGATAAAGACGTTATGTTCTAGAGACGATAGTGCGGTTAATGTGGGGACGAGAGAGATGATGATACGGAGCTAAAAGAGACAGAGAGGATAACATAATAGAAGTAAGAGTAAGAATGGAGTGCAGTGGGATGTTGGCCGTAAATTCAGATGAAGAAGTGAGAGGAGGAGAGAGCAGGGAGTGCGGGGTAGGCAGGAGAGGGGGGATGGAAGCAAGAGAGAACGAGAGAGAGAATGAGAGGAGAGAGAGAGAGAGGACGAAGACGAGAGAGAGAGAGAGAGAGAAGATGAGGACAAGAGAGAGGAAGAGCAGACGAAGTAAGAGAGAGCAACGATCAGAGAGAGAGAGAGGCAGAAGCAGACGAGAGAGGAGAGAGAGAGAAAGCGAGAGGGACCGAAGGAGACGAGTGCACGGCAGAGAGACGAGAGAGAGACGAGAGCTGAGACGAGAAGAGAGAGAGGAGAGAGAGAGAGGAGAGAGAGTCGAGAGAGAGAGCTGAGAGAGAGTGAGAGGAGAGAGAATAGAGAGAGAGAGACTAAAAGAGACGAAATTGGAGGGAACCGACGAGAGAGAGACAGACAGACAGACAGGACAGACAAGACAGACAGACAGACAGACAGTGATCAGACGAACAGACAGAGTCAGTACCAGCCAGACAGACAGACAGACGAGAAGACAGGAACAGAAGACACGACTAAGGAGGCAGACAGAGCAGACAGACAGACAGGACAAGACAGACGCAGACAGATGCAAGAGCAGACAGCAGACAGGGGACAGGACAGGACAGACAGACAGGAACAGACAGACAGACAGACAGGACAGACTAGGACAGACAGGAGGCAGGACAGATCAGACGACAGAAACAGACAGACAGACAGACAGATACAGACAGACAGACGTGACAGAAAAGAAGGACAGAGCAGACAGACAGGACAGACAGATTACAGGACAGAGCAGTACAGACTAGACAGGGAGAGAACAGGACAGACAGACAGGACAGTACAGATGGCAGGACATGACTAGACAGGACAGACAGACAGACAGACAACGACAGACAGACAGGATAGACAGCGACGAGACAGACAGACAGACCAGACAGACATTGACAGACAGACAGACAGGACAGACAGACAGACGAGCAGGTACCGAGACAAGAGCAGCTAGACATGACCAGACGAGGACAGACTAGAGACAGTGATCCAGACAGTGTACAGACATGACAGACAGGGGACAGACAGACAGACAGACAGAAGACAGACAGACAGCACAGACAGACACGACAGGGACAGACAGGACAGACAGACCAGACAGACTAGACAGACAGACAAGACAGCGACAGTACAGTTACAGACAACAGGACGAGGAAACAGACGAGAGCTGTGGGATAGCCTGTGGTGACGATTGGCCCCGAGACCTGCCTTGTCAGCATCCTAGACCAACACGGACCCGGGCTTCATCGAACTGCCGCAAGTGGCATGTCGGATACTGCGCGACGGAGCGCGTTCAGAGACAGGATGTCCCGAGACTCCTCTTTAATCCTGAGTGTGAATCCTGGTATGGCTACGGTTAAAAAACAAACCTTGCTTCCCGCATGCGGTCAGTGAAACTAATGAACTTTCAAAAACTGCCCTTTGCGGTCGCCAGCCCTTAAACAGGCACTTACCGGGTACGAAACCAGTTATAGAGTGTAGTGACAGGCCTTTGAATTTCACTACCTCCAGACTGCCACAACTGATTCATTCACAGCAAAATTGCTTAATACTCATTCCAACATTATCCTGCCCATGAAACTGGTGAGCCACCAAGATTCCATCAGGACGTAATAAGTCACCGTCAAGCCGGCAAATGAGTTGGACGTGAGTCACTCGTCGAACGCCGCCTCAGCCGCGCATCGCGCACGAGTGATGAACAGCACACTAGCGCGTGGGCAGCCTGGTCGTATTTTGCCCGATCAATCAGCGGCCTCAGAACTGTGAGTGCACAGACGATGTCCATGGAGGGGCCCGCACCGAACCGCCCGAGTGACGCGATGAAGTGTAGGTGGAGGCAAGAGCAATGATCTGAAGAGGTGGCCTAAAGGGACCGTCGCCGGCGTGAGTCACTCGTCGAACCCTCAGCGGCATCGCCAATATGAACAGCACACTGCGCGGCAGCCTGGTCGTATTTGCCCGATCAATCAGGGCCGGGACAGTGTGGGGTGCTGTTGTCGAGCTCTAACCGGGCAGTTCGCGACCTGCAGCAGCGCGAATCCGAGGCAGAGGGACCTCACAGTCACCAGCTGCTGCAGTGTGCAGCGCGCTGGTCCGAGGCAGCGCCGAGACGGCGCACCGTCTCTCCGCGACCGTCCGGCGCGGCGGCGCGGGTCGTGGTGGTCGCTGCTGCCTTGCCACATTTTTTGTCTAGCCGCCACCCAAGAGCAGGTGACCATTTTTCCTGTAAAAAATGGAAAAACTTCGCCAGCTGCACGAAAATTCGGCCCATTTACACATATGTGCTTCATGGAAGAAAACAAAACAGTGAAGTGATGTCGCTTATGTTTCTTCTACGATGATTTTGACAGAAGCTGCGTTAATTTTATTGTGAAATTCTATGCAACAGGCATTTTGAAGCAGACCGTGTACTAACTTTGATTTTAAATAAGCTACGGATTCTACAACATGCGACTCAATAGTCAATACTCATGTCTCATCATTTGAAGCATATACGCAAGGCCTTTTGATGGCGTCAATGGTCCGTTGGGAGGCGGTGAGACTCACTGACTCTCTGACTCTCTGACTCGCTGTCTCTCTGACTCTCTGGCCTGCTGACTCGGTGACTCGCTGACTCTCTGACTCGCTGATCTCTCTGACTCTCTGACTCTCCGACTATCTGACTCTCTGACTCTCTGACTCTCTGACTCTCTGACTCTCTAACTCGCCGACCACATATCATCACTAAATTGTATGGCCCACCGGCCTTGAGGTGTTCCTTTACGGCGCAAAGTTTCGCTGAAAGATGACCCTCAAGTCGCTCGTATCTCCATTCCCGTGCATAACTTGACGATGAGTGCTGTTGGTACGGAAGAGGCTTAACCTTCACGGAGTTTAGGGTACACTGAAAAAAGTGCCGCCATTATTCCGAAATCCGAATAAACGAAGATAGGAAATATATTTCTGGCCAATTCTGGTTGCAGTTGAGTATGCACAACATTATGCCTCAACATCACTTTTTATTTCTCTCTTAATCTTCCTCTGTAATATCATCGCCCCTCTCCCAACCTCCTGGTAGCGTCTCTGGGCGGCTCGAGGCGACGGTGGCAGTAAAACTGCTGACGTCTCCACCAGTCTCCACCAGTCTCCACCAGTCTCCACCAGTCTCCATCAGTCTCCGCCAGTCTCCACCAGTCTCCACCGGTCTCCACCGGTCTCCACCAGTCTCCACCAATCTCCACCAGTATCCACCAGTATTCAGTCTCCACCAGTCTCCACCAGCCTCCAACAGCATCCAACGGTCTCCACCAGTCTCCACCAGTCTCCACCAGTCTCCACCAGTCTCCACAGTCTCCACCATCCTCCACCAGTCTCCACCATCCACCAGTTCCACCAGTCTCCACCGGTCTCCAACCGGTCCTCCCACCGGTCTCCATCGGTCTCCACCGGTCTCAATCGGTCTCCCATCGGTCTACATCGGTCCTTCGGTCTTCCACGGTCTCCACCAGGTCTCACCGGTCTTCGCACCGGTCTCCACCAGTCTCCACGGTCTCCATCGGTCTCCACCGGTCTCCACCGGTCTACCTGGTCTCACGGTCTCCAGTGTCACCGGTTCCACCGGTCTCCACCGGTCTCACCGGCTCCGTCTCCACCGGTCTCTACCGGTCCTGCCACTGTTATGGTCTGTCGCTCGCTACCACTCTGTAACCGGGTTCGAAACGTGACCAGCACCAGGTCACCCCGCACCCCGAGGCGGCGGCCGGGTCACGCGATGTATGCTCCGGGAATGTGAATTGGTTGGTGCTATGTGGAGAGGTGATGTGCGGTGTGGACGGTGAGGGGGAGTCAAAGTTTGTGTGGCCCGCAGCGGCAATACACTTCCTGTGCTCAGCCAGTTTGTGACTTGACCAGTTTTGTGAACCCAGTTGTGAACCACCAGTACCGCTGGTCTCCACCAGTTCCACCAGTCTGCCACCAGTCTCGCCATCTCCGCCAGTCTCGCAGTCTCCACCAGTCTCCACCAGTCTCCACCAGTCTCCACCAGTCTCCAGTCTCCACCAGCCTCCACCAGCCTCCACCAGTCTCCACCAGTCTCCACCAGTTTCCGCCAGTCTCAACCAGTCTCCACCGGTCTCCACCGGTTTCCACCGGTCTCCACCGGTCTCTACCGGTCTCCACCGGTCTCCACCGGTCTCCACCGGTCTCCGCCGGTCTCTAGCAGTCTCCGCCGGTCTCTGCCGGTCTCTACCAGTCTCCAGTGGCCTCTACCAGTCTCCGCCAGTCTCCGCCAGTCTCCAACGGTCTCCACCAGTCTCCATCGGTCTCCACCAGTCTCTGCCCGTGTCCACCAGTAGTCTCCCACTAGTCTTCCACCGGTCTCCACCTGTCTCCGCCAGTCTCCGCCGGTCTCTCACCGTCTACATCTCCACCGGTATCCACCAGTCTCCACCAGTCTCACCAGTCTTCCACCAGTCTCCGGCCAGTCTCCGCCGTATCGCCGGTCTCCGCCAGTATCCGCCGGTCTCCACCGGTCTCTAGCAGCCTCCACCGGGTATCACCAGTCTCCACCAGTTCCACCGGTCTCTACAGTCTCCACCAGTCTCCACCAGTCTCCACCAGTCTCACCGGTCTCTATCCAGTCTCACCAAAGTCCTAACAGTCTCCACCAGTCTCCACGCGGTCTCTACCATCCCACAGTCTCCACCAGTCTCCACCGGTCCTCCACCAGTCTCCACAGTCTCACCAGTCTCCACCAGTCTCCGCGTCTCCACCGTGTCTCCACCAGTCCTCCACAGTCTCCACCAGTCTCCACCAGTCCTCCACCATCTCCACCAGTCTCCACAGTCCTCCACCAAGTCTCCCCGGTCTCTACCAGTCTCCACCAGTCTCCACCAGTCTCACCGGTCTCTACCAGTCTCACAGTCTCGCACCAGTTCCACCAGTCTCCACAGTCTCCCCGTCTATCACCGGTATCCATCGGTCCTCTGCCCGTGCCACCAGTAGTCTCACCGGTCTCCACAGTCTTCCACAGTCTCCACAGTCTCCACCAGTCTCCAGCGGTCTTTACCAGTCTCCGCCAGTCTCCACCGGTCTCCACCGGTATCCACCGGTCTCCACCGGTCTCCACCGGTCTCCACCGGTCTCCGCCGGTCTCCGCCGGTCTCCACCGGTCTCCGCCAGTCTCCACCGGTCTCCACCAGTCTCCACTAGTCTCCGCCAGTCTCCACCGGTCTCCACCAGTCTCTGCCCGTGTCCACCAGTAGTCTCCACCGGTATCCACCAGTCTCCACCAGTCTCCACCGGTCTCCACCAGTCTCCAGCCGCAGACAAATGCCGCCATCCGTCCTCGGCGCCTCGGACGCCGCGGCGATAAGAGCCGCCGTTCGCGCCCCGTCCTCCGCCGCCGTGCCGCCACCGCAAAGCCAGCCGCTGAGCCGGGCGTCTCAAATATGCAAATGACCTGGCAAAAACGGCGAACAAAAGACAGATAAGAATAGGCGCAGTGCGCCCTGTCAAATGCGCGTTGGCCGTCGTCTAATGGGCGGCGGCGGCGACGAACCGGAGCTGCGAGCCGCCCCCGCCGCCGCCCCCGCCGCCGCTAACGACACTGTGACCGGGACGCGGCGCGGAGGGTGCCGGCTGTGTCGCTCTGATGGGGCTCATCAACTCGAGGACACCGCTCAGCGTGGCGTGTGTGTGCTGAATAGCACCTCTCTCCGGAAGTTTGGCGTCCGCTGCTGCGCCGCTGCTGCGACTGGCGTCAGTGGGTCCCCCGTTTACATAGCGCTCCTCGTCAGCTCTCATCCCTGCCCGGGCTCACTGCTCGGGTATCTCACCGACTGGCAAACAGCGCCTCTCAAACAGAAATGCGCAACCTCGTCCTATCGAGCATCTTTCAATTCAGGCTAAGGGTCTATTTTCTTCGCCGTGCTGATTCTCATTGCATCCGCCTCTGTTGAGATCAGTCGGTGTATGTAATCATGTCCAGCGCCCGGATCGCTGGTCGCTCGGAGCGGACCAGCCAGCTAGCACGCACGGACCAGCCAGCTGACACGGCACGTGCCGGCCAGATGACACGGCACGGGCCAGCCAGCTGACACGGCACGTGCCGGCCGCGCCTGGGCCTGTTGTGATTACCGTGGTATAACGTGCCGTGATTGCCATGATTACCGTGGTATAACGTAGTCGGTGATTCTGCACAGGCAGCCAACGTCACAAGCTAACATCATACGGAGCGATGACAACGATAACCTGACTCAGTTAAACACCAAAAACTTCAAGTGTGCCCCTTGAATGAGCCGTAATGTTAAAGGGACTGTCCCACCTTTTCAAAAGTTATCAAATGTACGCCGCATGTGGTGCTAAATATCAAACTAATTGCTGCCGAACACGAATTATGACTTTGTTTCTCACTAAGTGCTTAATTAATAAAAAATACGTTTTTAATATTTGGGCTGATGACGTCATTGAAAGGATTTTTTGGGAAAGAAGAAAACCTTCACGCTGCTATATGTATGACTAGTGGTATGGCTTAATGTAAGCAAATGTCAAACAAGTATCTTCACAAACATGGGTAAAGAGAGATGACGACATGCAATTGAAGAACCTAATGCTAATACACTATAGGGTTCTTTGTTGGAGATGTCAAACCAAACTCAATTTCTTTGTGATTCAACCATCGGTGGTTGTTTTTAACTTAGTACCATACATACATTTAAATGCTAAAGGCACACGGAAAATGGCTATCTCAACTCAAATCTAATGTTAAGGTGGGACAGTCCCTTTAATAACACCTTATATAAAGCTCAGGATGGAAAGCAAAGAAACCTTGTAGAGCAGATTACGAAGATAAGAAATCAAACTGTTTTTTCCCGATGTTTATTTCTGAAGAGCGCCACTCATGGAATGGTTGTCTGAACAGCCACGGACAAATATTGCTGCACTGCTGAGAGCATTTCCTGAAGTTTATTTGATTTAGCCTGACTCGTACTGAACATTGAACACCGGTGACCTATACACTATACCAAGTGGTTGTGATGAGCGATACGAATACAGATTCCTCTGCCTGCAGACACATACCGGCGCGCGGTTGGTATTGTCTCAGCTTGGCATACTGCGTGTAAAAAGTCCAAAGTGGCTGGTGCAACATCGATGGTTTGACTGGGGTCGTCCTCTCCGATTTACCGTTCGACGTCTTACTGAAAGTGATATCATCCGCGGTTGTTGTGATAGTAGTACTAGTGCAATAGCAATCAAGTATGTAACTACAACAAACCTTACCACAAAACCTACCACAAACCTACACAAACCTACCACAAACCTACCAACAACCTACCACAAACCTACACAAACCTACCAACAAACTACCACACAACCTACCAAAACCTACCTAACCACACACGCACCATCATGGTCCTTGCAATTCCCTTTGCATTGGCGTGAACTCAAATTGGTTAGTATTCAGCAGTCCCAGTTTTAACTGTTCGAAGACGAACAACAAATAAAACTCGACCATTACCATTTAATTTTTATCAGAAGGGTATAGGTTTTCTGAGTCGTAAAACTATCAATGTGAAATATACCGACTCGTTAATGGGAATACCTTTAACAGCACTGCGACTCACGAGCCTGACAGCTCTCCTCAGTTTGATTTGGCATCTTACCTCCGGCTACTCTGAGACAAACCATGTGAAACAGTTTGTCCTCCCGTTAGACCCTATCTAAGCACTTCATTTATACTTAATTTTGGCTGTTGCAAGGCAGTTGAAAGATAAACAGAGCCATGCAGGAGCGCCATCAACACTAATGTTAAACTACTTCAACTACCCCACTGTATTCTCTTTTATTTCTCGCATAATTTTGGTGTCTGTAATATGACAAATGAAGAGATGATTCTTAAGCAGATCGACACAATAGGCGTGCGTATTGCGTAATGGCAGCTCGCCTGAGCATTAATAGCTGGCCGACTATGGCCGATGGACCCACAGGGTCACCGACCACCATTATTTGTCTGGTGCCGTAACGTGACCGGGCCTTTGTGTGAGTTGCACCAGCGCTATGGCATTAAAGGAAACAGTTCACCTTGAGCAAAACAACGTCAAAAATATCAGAAATTATTGAGAGAAGCTAAAAATGAATTATCACGTTACTAGAAAGCCATAAAAATATATATTTACGCGGAAAAAGCAAAAAATCATGTCAGTTATTTGGTTCAAACTCACATGTTTTCCTCAGAATAATGCGAAATCAGCTGGCTTAGAAGTACGCAATATCTTCAAAACGTCATCGATTTAGTGAGGGATCGTGTCGTATATATGGTGGTACTTGCCCAAGTACTTGTTGAAGATGCCGAAAAATACAACGCTTTGAAAACCATCACAGTAGGTACTTGCTTTAAGTAGGTATTCGTCACTATTATATTTCACTAAGAAAGTGTAGTGTCCGCCACCGTCGCTCACTCTCCGTGCTCTGTGGCGTCCGTCTGGATTATGTGTCACAAGGTCATGCACAGTCTACACGTCACTGGCGCACCGGTCTCGCCGGCCGGCTCCTATCACTCAGCGGGTGGCTGCGCCGCGGGCGGCCAATCAAGCAGCGGCGCACGCGTACCGGTACGAGGTGGGGTTCGGTGAGTGGGGACAGATCATCAATTTGTACGCAAGTCTGGAACGTTCAGGCCAGCGCTGAACGCTACACATACGCTACAGAATGTTGCTTAGCAAACGTTTTATAGAAGATTTAAACTTTAAAATCATTATACATAACATTACCTGACATAGTTTATTCTTGCAATAAAAATAATGAGGTACTGAAACAGTATGATCTTGTCCAGCACTTACACTTTCCCCAAGTCTTACGTCATCTGTGCGTCATAAGCATACGTCAAATCAGCCAAAATCAGACAATCAGCGATTGGAGTTACCGAGTATTCCCGTCCCCGACTTTCAGGACTGAATATTGATTAATTGGGGGGGGGGGTTCTTTGAAGATGTAAAAGCGTCACAAGCCATTTTCGAGTATGCGTCACAACTTGGCTATTTCGACTCAAAACCCCATGATAAAGGTGAACTGTTATCTTTAACGGGTCTGGCGGCCGTCGTCTCAGGAGACGGGGATGTCACACAGAAGGTCTGCAGGGGCGCTGTCTACGATCACGGATAAGGTCACTGGTCAGGGCTGTCATCTGCTGACTGGTGCGTCACGGACAGCATCACTGATCAGGGCTATCATCTGCTGACTGGTGCGTCACGGACAGCATCACTGATCAGGGCTATCATCTGCTGGCTGGTGCGTCACTGATCAGTGATCAGGGATGTCATCTATGGGGCGCTGTATACCGTCACGGACAGTGTCACTGATCAGGGCTGTCATCTGCTTTCAGGGCTGCCACTGACCAGGGCTGTCATCTGCTGTCAAAGCTGCCACTGACTGACCAAGGCTGTCACTGCTGTCAGGGCTGTCACTGATCAGGGCTGTCATCTGCTGTCAAGGCTGTCACTGATCAGGGCTGTCATCTGCTGTCAGGGCTGTCACTGATCAGGGCTGTCATCTGCTGTCAAGGCTGCCACTGATCAGGGCTGTCATCTGCTGTCAAGGCTGCCACTGATCAGGGCTGTCATCTGCTGTCAAAGCTGCCACTGA
>VOPJ01007641.1:0-41033 GCA_014673585.1 Semibalanus balanoides
TAGAGGTCCTTAGGTCTTGTTTAAGCCTGTTTTTGCGATATCATCCGGAAGAGGCAGTGTCCCTTTAAAGAGGAAGCAAAACAAATTCCAGGTTAAAAGATAAACTTACTCAAATATATTTGGATACTTTTTTATCTCAATCATTTTTTGTTAACTTCTAGGCATTTAAAAAATACATTTTAAGAAAAATGTATTTTATTAGAAATTCTGTCTTTTTCGTTTTATTTCATCCAAAAAATGCGACATTTAATTAAGTTTTTGTGGAAACGTGTTGGCATGTTGGTGTGTTGGCAAAGGTAAAAGACATGATGCCCCTCCCCTTCCAGGCTTTTGGGGGTCTATGACTGGACTGCCCCCCCCCCCCCTCTGGATCCGCTAGTGTATGTGATCAGCTTTCATATTTGGCAGCTCATAGGGTTTTCAATCGCAACGCGTCCGCGTGAGGTCATATGCTTGGACTTGGCTTCACTTTATGAAGACACTAGTAGTGAATTCATGCCAGGTATGAACGTGTGGCATTATCATAAATACTCATTCAACACAATTACAAGAGCGCAGGATTTAAATAATCTAATCCGTACTGGTTTGAGCCTGAAAACATCTAGTTTTCATCGGTATGATGTTCGAACTCCGAAATATTCGCCCTTTAACGGTTCGAACCTGGTTTCATATTGTGTTGCATTGTCCTGTTTTGAAGAAGCTACTCGTATCTGAGCATACGTTATAAGCTGTTCAATTGGCTTTGCGTGGTGATATGGAAAGTAAGACATTAACTAAATGTATATGAGACTAATTATCGCGTCACCTAGCTGGCTATCAGGCCTCAACAATATCGCTTATTGAGAACACTTTGCAAGATCGGTCAAGTTCAAAGACCGCTCGACAGAGTTCTGACTCAGTTTTCGGCCGATGAAGATAACAAACAACATAAGCATGCAGGTACAAAACTAATGAAGTAGTGCAACAGTTGGTGAGTTCGAAGACAATGTTCGTGCAATATGGGCAGTTTGGGTAAGACTGAAGACAGCGTTTCTACAGTGACAGCGAAGCTATCTTCTCCCTCTCCCTCTCGCGATATTGCTCTCTCTTTGATAAAGCATTCAACCACGCATTCCAGTGTATATTGCATTGACATGTTATAGCATACAAAAATACACGCATACGGCTTCGAAGTGTAAAAAGTTAAATTATCTTCTAACTACCATTTCTTAGAAACACATTATTGTCCCTGGCTTCCCTTTGCGAGCTAGCGATTTAATATGTGCGTCTCTATATCTCCAGGTACAAATATTGGCTTGGCCCATGACGGGGGGCGGCCGGCGGCGTCAGGATGGCGAAAGGGAACTGATGTCCATAGGTCACTGAGATAAAATAAAGTCAGAAACAACACGGCGATTCCATCATTGTTCGGTTACCGATATCATTTACTTCTTTTCCAGTTCGAAGGCAGCATTGTTTGCAGCTCCGCTGCTATGCGGCAGACGGAACTTCTCCTTTCGTGCAAAGCACCCCATAGCTGGACTGAGAAGCTCAGGGTTGACTTCAACACTGCTGCCTCCTGAGGAAAAGACGGCAAAACAAGACAAACATAGATTACGGACGCTTCGCGCTCAGCCACAAAATACCAACATTCAACAATATTAGGGGCATTACACGACACTTCGACCCTTTGTATCCCAAATTACACCCTCATCTCTCACTTTGTGTTCAAAATTGATGTAGAGGGTTATCTTGGGTCCCGAATTATTCAGCTGTGAAGATATTAGCTCGATCTGATCTAAGGTTCTCGAGATAAAGCCTCGGGCATTTTGCAGGGTCACGTTGCAGAGGTATTTTTAGAGACCGATAGAGTGTATTTTACTTACGCAAATGTCAAAAATACTTGTATGGCTGAGTTCGCAATGAAATGAAGATTCTTTTCTGGGTTTTATTGCGTGACCTTGAATGACCTTGACCGTTACCTTTTTTCGATGACCTCGAATGACCTTGGGTACACCTCTGATTTCAAATTTTTCACCTCTCAAAATTCTTGTCAATGTCTTGCCTAACAACGCAACAAAATTAAAAAAAAGTTTAGCTTGTTCCTCTAATTGTCCATGTTTGCCATCTATTAATACGTGCGTGTTTTCGAATTACCCCCAAGGGAGAGTGAATAACAGGGCAAATATCTGCCAAGATATAGAGAACCAATTTTGGACAGGGTCTTCGCCATTTGATCTGGCATAGTCTAAAACGGTGCCGTGCATAATTTTATACATTTTGGACAAATATGAGTGGACCAAATTGGACCAAAGCCACCCAAACCACCAAAATTCGTTGCAGACGACATCATGCTACGAACCTATGGGACCGATTTGAGTGGCATCTTTACCATTCGATCCAGTGTGGTTCAAAACTTTTTGGTTATGAGTTTTATATACTTTGGTTCAATCTAAGTGGATCAAATTAGACCAAAAACGTCAAAAATCGTTGCAGATGACGTCATGAACAGAACCAATAAAACTGATGTGGACGGAATATTCACCATTCGATCCGGCTTGATAAAAAAGTGCCGTGTTGAGTTTTACCCAGTTTGTTCCAATCTTTGTGAACCAAATTGGACCAAAACCAACAAAACTGGTGAGTTTGGTCCGATTTGGTCCACTTAGATGAGACCTAAGTTGATTAAACTCAAAATGGCCCCGTTTTGGACCAAGCCAGATCAAATGGTAAAGATCGTGTCCAAATCGGTCCCATATGTTCGGAGCATGACGTCGTCTGCAACTATTTTTGGTGGTTTTGGTCTAATTTGGTCCACTTAGATTCAATCGAAGTTGATAGAACTTCAAAACACTGTTTTGGACCACGCCAGACCGATTGGTGAAGACTGAAGACCACGCTCAAATCGGTCACATAGGTTCTGAGCATGACGTCGTCTGCAACGATTTTTGACGTTATTGGTCTAATTTGGTCGACTTAGATTGAACCAAAGTAGATCAAACTCCTAACCACAACGTTTCAAACCACGCCAGATCGAATGGTGAAGATTCCGCTAAATCGGTCCGATATGTTCGGAACATAATGTTGTCTGCAACGATTGTTTGTGGTTTGGGTGGTTTTGGTCCGATTTGGTCCACTTATATTTTTTTGTAATAAATTAAGTCCCAATGTTTTGTATGGATGGCTTTCCGAGGTCAGGACCCGCGCTAAGCAGAGCTTGTTGCGCTGGTCCTGACCTCACCAGTCACCACCCGATCGCGCAATTCCTGTTGGCCCGGCAGAATTTAGAGACAAAAGTTGTACGTGTCCGACATACCTGGACACGGTCCGCCCCGCTCACTGACGTTACCTGGCCTTGAGTGCGACCGCTGCCACCGGCCGCAGGCTATCCCAGTCAGGAGCAAATAGCGAGCGCCGAAGCGATTCGAACCCAGGCTGCCACCACCGGGATAGGTCAGAAGACCAAGCGCGCTCTCTGCCACTGAAGCTACGGGGCGGACCAATTTTGGGATAAAAAATCGAGAAAAGCTCCAGCTGATAGAGATAAAGCTGCTATCGGAGCGAGAAGCTGTGTAGAAGATGCACATGACAGGATATGCGCTGCGAGAGCTCTGAGTACGTGCGACGACCTCGAATACATCACGAGATTCTTTGACGTGCCGGTGCAGTATGAGAAACGCTAGTCGTGTGCATTATAGTCAAGATAATATGATATAGAGAGAGGATCTAGGTCGTAAACTTATATCTCGAGGCCTTGTACTGACGAATAAGCTTTGCAGATTATGTGCCGCGGTTACCCCTCCCCATTGGGGGTAATTCGAAAACACGCACATATATTGATGGCAAATATGGAAATTAGATGGAAAACGCCCTTTTTTATCTGTTGCGTTGTTAGACAAGACATTGACAAGTATTTTGAGAGGTGAAAAATCGAAATCAGAGGTGTACCCGAGATCACACGAGGTCATCGAAAAAAAATGTCACAAGGTCACGTGGTCAAGGTCATTCAAGGTCACGCAAAACAAAATCAGAAAAAAAAAACTTCGTTTCATTGCGAACTCAGCCATACAAGTATTTTTGACATTTGGGTAAGTCAAATGCACTCTTTCGGCCTCCAAAAATACCTCTGCAACGTGATCCTGCAAAATGCCCGAGGCTATAACTCGAGAACCTGAGATCAGATCGAGCTAATATTTCCACAACTGAATTCAGGACCCAAGATTACCCCTTGCACCAATTTTGAACAAAAAGTGAGAGATGAGGGTGTTTTCGACTGGTCGAAATGTCGTGGAATGCCCGAATGAACAAAATCGGTTGAAGGAAATAGTTCACTTTTTTCAAACATGATTAGATTATATTTTTCAAAACAACTTAATTTTAGGTACATTGTCAAAAATAACCATACATCGTGCCGATTCAGGACAGAAGGACGTACATTATTAATTTTATAAAAGTTGCATGCGTACTCTCTGCGCAGGTGCCCTAACGTCAAAGGGTGCGTCTAACCGGTTCCCGGGACAATGGCGAGACACTGCTGACGCAGGTGATTCAAAACTTTACGCGCTGGATAAGCGTATAGCCGGCCTCGTCATTGTCCCCGGGAACCGGTTAGACGCACCCTCCGCTTGTTAGCAGCAGAGACACCCAACTTCAGCTGGAAGCTGACTGCATAGCCTCTGCCCAGGCGCATAGGGCCCACATTCTTGACATTCTTTATTAATGGCCCACATTCCTTCGACAAAAAATCAAATATATTCGGCTGGAGAGCCTTTTCAGCCCAGCAAACTTGCAGATATGGGTTTTTCAACACGGGCTACAAAACTGCTTTCTCAGTTCAAAACACATGTTGAAGGTGAACTATTTCCTTTGAGTATATCCTGTCAACAAATACAACTCAGACGTTAGTTAAACACAGGTGTTCCCTTTCACGAATGCTAGGGCAAAGTTATTCCAGGAAGTTTGGTTTAACAAACAATTTTAATTCGGGTGACCGTCACCCTGGTGTGGGGGGGGCATTTTGACCCCCCTTCCCTGATTTTTTTTCTCAGAATAGTGGGAAAATGGGGGCGCGCAGCACCACTCAATTTTGTACAGTTATTTGGGCATCAATTACTCACACTTAGTCAAAGTTATGATTTCTGGTAATTTCAGGTCAGATCACCAGGTCACGTCAAGTGAACTTGCCTTCCGAAATGTTTGTGATCGTGCCAAAGCCACGATCTTTGTCGGAGATATTCGAAATTTGCTAGATTTCATAAGGTCATAAGAACCTACAATAAGCGTACTTTTGATTTTTGGCATCAATGACCTCAGGTCAGATCAATTTCCTAACCTCCCCATTCTAAGTGAACGAGAAGCAAAATAAAAATGTTTCCTTTTCAGATACTATGCATTGGATCAAACCAATTATTTCAGAATCATGCTATTTTAGCTCCTTGATGATCCAGGTGCAATTGTTGATAAGTGGTCTCTGCAAGGTCATCTGAGGTCATCAGCAATGTTTTGCTATTAACTCTTGATAGAATACAGATAGGTACAAACGGATAACAACACTGTGTTTTTATCAAATTGGACAGTGTCGCCCCATATGCAGCATGACCTGCCTGGGTCATCACATGACCTTCACCTGAGGTAAAAAAAAATTGACCTAGCAAAGTCACCATTCATATGTTGCAAAGCACTTGCCAAGACCAAACACGATTGTGTTAAAATAATTGATTCTATCTTTTTTCAAAGTTATGTTTAAAAACGTTTTTTTACCTAAAAGGGCATTGTTGACCCTTTGATGATCTATGGAGCCTTAACTGCTGAACTGAGCTCAAATTTGACGACATCTATGTCGATTTAATTTTTAAAGAGCTTTCAAATGCCTTATTCTGTATGTTCCTAGCTATAACAGCTCTCAAGATATTTGGGGTTGTTCGAAGCAAAGTCCTAAAACTTGAAAATTTGATCTTTGATGACCTATAGTGACCTCAATATTGATCTGAGCCAAAAATAATCAGGTAACTACGAATGTTCATGTCGGAAGCTTTCGAAAACATTGTTCTCCGTCTTCCTAGCCTTTTTTTGGATTTGTGATATTAACCATTTTTGCCACGGAAACGTGGCATTCCAAACACCCGACAAGAAAGATAAATCAATAGGAGCCGATAGAAGCCGGCCTGTCCCACTTACCTGTCAGGAGGGATACAACAATGCCAGTCACGAACGTTCCGACGAAACCCAGGACGGAGTAGAGCATGTAGGATATACTGAAGAAGGTGTTCAATGCAGACCTGAAAATGAAGACGACGAGATTATAGGACGGCAAATGACCTGAGATGCGATAGACAAATAATCCTACAGATTTTTCCGTTGTAAGAATATTCCAGCACCTCACAGACTTAACCCGCGCGGCGTAGGGGGGTAAATATTACCTCCCCCCCCCCTCCCGGGGTTTCAACGTCAAAACTGTAACAGATTCAGTACCTTACGCCAAAGGTTCAGTACCTTATGCAGCATCAATTTGACGTCTTGCAAAAAATAATTTACAATAAATCAAAACTTTGGGAGATAATGACGATTTGATGACGTCATGTCAAGGCATTTTGGGTGGAAAAACGATAAATGTTTGATGCATCGTAGAAAATATAGCTTAAATGCAAATTGCAAACGGAAAACTAAAAAAGAAGGAAATTTAATTGTCTACAAAATAGCAATCTCTGATTTCCAAAATTGTTTTTTTTTGCCCCCTCAAAATAAAAAAACTGTTTTTTTCGAAAATGTCCCCCTAAAATATATTTTTTTAAGTTATTCAAAAAACCGTAATATATATATATATATATATATATGATAGAACCAAGTGTAAGAAATACCCAAACCAAATTTCAAAGTAATATTTTTATTTTTTAGTGAATGATCGCTCCCCAAGCATAAGTAGCTAATGATGTCATTTTTCACAATTGCGTTTTGGGGATTTTTTTACCTGATACATATATATAAATGCCATCGTTGTATTCAGAGGCGTGGGAAGTACTTTTAAGTTGGAGGGGCGAACTTTTTGGCGGACCTGAGGTAGCAAAAATGATAGCTAAAAAAAGCGATATATCGCAGTGGTTATAACGCCAACAGGATTTATCGCCATACATCGCCACCCATTCACCCGATATATCAGAATCTATCCCCGATATATCGCCATGCGTTCCTGATGCGTCAATACCGGTGACCGCCTTGATCCGGAATTTCGTTGGTGACCACTTTTCCTTTTTCGGCCCCTGGCCGATCTTTCTCCGCTGAAACGTCAGGGGAGCAGCAGTCCGACATCATACCATATAGTAATTAATGCGTTTTGCTATAAAAAAACGTGACCCTAACCCATGCCAAAAAGTCTGAATGTTATTTACTCTGTGGCGCCAAGTAGATATTTCATGAATAGGTTAGCATTTATCGTGCAAAATAGACATTACAACGAATGTTTTACGCAGAGTATGTGTGATCAATCCGTCGATTAGTCGACCTGAACAAATTAGCTCCCATCACGTTACGACAAGAAACATGATTCCTATGCCAGGTGTCGTGTATTCAGCAGTGTTTCGATGCTACGGATGGGTCAAAATGTGCGATGCCACTGTTACCCTATTCCCTGCGGGGGGCAGATTATATCCCCCCGGTAGTTTTTTGCGTGCCGCTTCCAAAAAGTTAAGCCTAGCGTTTTGAAACTTTGGGATTTCCCTAGAATTGAATGACGCGTGTTCTGTCAAAAATTTGGGGGAAATCGGTCAGGCAGAAGCGGCTCCAGGCTCATGTTTCGGGAGGTCATTTTGAATGCGGTTGTGCGGCGCAAATTTCCTTCGGAGTTTGCGGTGGAATAAAAGCGTCAAAAGCTATGTTATTGCTAACTGTTATTGCTATGTTATTCAAAAGCTATGTTATATACGTCATACATACTTGGATAATACATATTTTAGGGCAGAGGCGCACTCAGGTACATACAATGGGAGGCGATTTCATCCGTCAAATAAGGCCGAACATCAAATTGGTAAGATGATAAAAGGCGTTCCGTACATGGTGCCTCCCACGTTGTTTTCCTGAATCTGCCTATGTGCAATGTATTTTATTTTAAAAATAACAATAACAAAGCCCACATGTGACGTTACTATCGCCCTAAACAATCACGAACAGCATATATTTATTATCCGAAAATTCACAAATTTTTCATCCCAGAGTACGCCTATTATTTTTCATTTTGGTTTTTCCCTCTTATATACTGAAGACCATTACATTGGAAGCTCAAACACGTTTCGGGCATGAAAATCGGTCGAATCACATGGCCGCAATGACCTTTCTAAAAACACCCAAAATTTGCGTATTTTGTGCCCCTGACCCCCCATTTTTGAACGAAAAAGAAATTTCGGGGATCAAAAAGATGACATTATCTTGTTCATCTTGTCACGACAAATCGAATGGTGTTCATCCCATCGAAATCAATGCGCGGAGCGGGTTCTCGAGATCTCATCGGGGGGCATAAGTCTGCCCCGCAGGTTGAGTAGCGTGAGATTCTGGCCGTGCCGCAAGGGGAATAGGGAGATGGCGACAGATGCGAAAACGCAGTCCATCAAATTCTAATGCAGTTTAATTTTCTGTATTTTATTTGTTGAAGTTGAAACTGCACCTTTGTTCTAACAAAACTTTAGCAAATTTTCGTAGAACCTACCGTTGCTCTAATCAGGTTTAAAAGATCATCAGTAAAGAGACGGAGGAGAGCCGACCTCTACCATATATAGAGAGTTGGGGAGGAGGGGGGGAAGCGGTCCGCCCCCCAGGTTCCCAAACCAGTTGGGGCGGGGCGAGTTGCCCAACTGCCCCACGGTTCCCGAGTTCCCTAAAGCATCTTCCAGGAGCGTTTCTTCGCGCGACTGTTCGTGACAAGGCAAAGCGTTTGCATCAACGCCTTGGCTGTGGAAAGATGTAACGCAGCGGTGTAATGCGCGATTGCCACGAGATGCCAATCGTCACAAACTCTCTCTGGTTCCGAGTAAGTTTGCGCCATTGTCTGTCCATTGACTCATCTTCCGATATGGGTGCCATAAACATTTACATTTATGCCACGTCGACTTTTACTTTATTGACTCGCTCCTTTTTTGTGCTTCCTACAAATACAGAGAAGAGTGATCGTGTAAAAAGTTGGGGTCGTCGCCCCCCCCAGCTTCCAAAGTTTGGGGGGGGGGCGAGTTGCCTCCCTCTGCCCCCCCCCCGGTTCCACGTCCTGGTTGTATTTATGAGGCGCAAATATACTGACCTAGAAACATGCATTGTGTATTCATATTAGTCAGATTCTAGTTTTGACCTTAGATGACCTGATCTTGACCTTTTATGGGGTCAAGTTGTACAAATGGTTGCTGCTATTGATTTTTAAGTGTAAAATAACCCCTTAAACATGTGTCACAAAACTTTCGTTGACCTCTTGGTAACAGTGACCTTTTGTGACCTGATCGTCTTTGCATACTAATTCACTTGGACTGTATGCAGGAGATGTATTACACCTTTGAAAGCTTTATGTACATTGACAGTCTTAATCAAAGGTTTCGAATTGAAAGTTTGAACCATAAACTCAATTAACTCGATTTTTACATATGACCTGACCGTGACCTGACATTTGACCTAACTTGAAAAAATCGGTATGCATTCGATTTGTTTATATGAGAGCTTTCGATCGCCGCCTTGCACGTCTCGCTGCGGTCATTGGTTCGGAAGATACGAGGGGGTAAAATTTACCCCCCTACGCCGCGCGTTCGGCTGGCGACCCCTACGCCGCGCGGGTTAAAGGAGACCAGTCACTTTGCCAAACCGCTGTGAATGTGCCAACAAGGGGTATTCTATCCGTACCTTGAAATGTGGAATATGCCATTGGGTAATAGTTTGGCTAACTTATCCAAATATACTCCAAAAAGCAGTTTCAGAGCAATATTTTTCAATAAAAAATATACTCGCATAATCAGAATAGATTGCGAGAAGCGGCACAGTTTTCAAAAGTGGTTGATTGTGTTATGACACTGTGTGCTTTAACCCTCGCCCGTGTAGGACAAGATACACTGCGTGACTGTGTACTGTGTAGGGGTACGCCCCCCCCCCCCCTCCCTTAGCGTTTGGCCCCTAGCTGAGCTAGCCGTCGTCCGATTAAAAACAAGCGTGTTGCTTGTGACGAGAGGAGGACATTGACATCCGATTGTAAGGTCCTGTGCTTGCCAAAAGGTCCTGTGCGTGCCGAAATTCCCAAAAGGTCATGTCAGGTCATCTGAGGTCATTGACCTCGGTTGACCTTAAGAAGAAAATTACCATAGTGGAACATATAAATGTGGAAAATGGATTTCAGATTTTAAATCAGGGTCACAAATTGTTCTAGAAACGGACAGAAGCCAAAAAAAGACATCTGAGGTCATCGTCGAGGCCAGTGACCTTGGCTGACATCTAAAAAAGTCAGCCGAGGTCGCAATCTTTTCAGAAACCACAACTGTCACATAAAAACACCTTTGCATATGCTCATGAACAACAACAAACACTCGGAAACTGCACATGTCTCAAGGATCGATACTACTGGACGCCAGTTGCGCCAGACAATACTTTGAGAAACAGGCCAAAGGTCATGGGTCATAGAGGTTAGAAGTTCTAAATTTTCAGAGTACGTGTCAAATTGCTCAAAAGCAGGGTACTGAATGTTTCATTGTGATCGGTTGACTACTGCGTGATTAATTCCGAAAAACCGAGGGGGTGGCATCCTCGCCCCCTATACTGGCGAGGGTTAAAAGAAAGTGTAAGGGACTTTGATCTTATGCCAAATGATTATATATAAAAGTAGCAAGTACAATTGTATTGATTATCCTACACCTTTTTATCCTATACCTATCCTATACCTGGTATTTGTTTATCATCCCATATCCTATACCTGGTACTTCTCATCCTATACCTGGTACTTGTTTAACTAGCATAATATTGTCATTGGCGAAAGATTCGTTCGCCGGTCCAGTAACGCTGTTTTTAACACATGTTACCATATGAAGCTTCTCGACAAAGAGCCATAATTGCCGACAACGCACCGCATTTCAGGATAACACTTTAATTTTTTGGCAGGGGAGTCCTTAAAACCAACGACCAAGTCCTTATGCCGTAAATTAATTATCGACATGGCCTTCCAACTACTGTCAGTTTAAAACTCTATCATAAAGGTGTCCTTTAAAATTATCTTCTCTTGAATGTTCGTTAGTCCAGCACTATAGGATTACGATTGGTTCATCGCTATAAATTTATTATATGAAAATTGATACGGCACATGCAGTAAATTACAATACACAATAATGCACGGCAATTCACGTTAACGGAGTCGAAGGAATTATCGTGGAACAGATTCAGCAATATATGCCGCGTCATGTCCAGAATCTCTGCCGGCTACTGACTTTTCTCCGCTGCCGATGATGGCGCTCTTGTTCTCTGGGAGCGTGACGTTGAAGCTGCAGCCGTCCACCTCCGTCGGCATCATCACCGGTGGCGAAGCCCCGCTGAAAGACGCTCCGAACGAGGCAGTGAGGGCCAGGGCGAGGCCCACCACCAGACCTGCCGTCAGCCCCTGCAAACAACCAAACGTCGTCATTGAGCTGGGTCAGTGGGGCGTTATGTATATCTGTAATGTACTGAATAAGTCCCGATAAAAAAATTTCTTCTGTCAGCTGTCAGCAGGGGTGGATACAAGGGGGCGATGATGCGATAGCCCCCTAACCAATTTCGAGAAAATAAAAAAATATATATTTAAAAGCGAAAATGGGGCCTCTCAAAATATTGAAGTGGGGCAAATCTGGGGAGTTTTTAAACTTCGGGGTAGATATTCGGGGGTTATTTCACCCGCGCCCTGTAGCCTTTTTCGTAAAGATATTTACACACCGGTTGTATGTGTAGGTTGTAGATTCCGATTTTCCAACTTACACATTTACCACATTAGACATTTACACGTTTACCACATTACACATTTACAACACATTTACTTACACATTTACCACATTACACATTTACTTACACATTTACCACATTACACATTTACTTACACATTTACCACATTACACATTTACCACACATTTACCATATTATACACATTAGGTAATACGCTTCATAAAGAATTACACACGCCGCGTAAGTAGAATTGTAAAAATACCTACATGTAATATGCTTCTATAATATTATAATATGTTAATACAACTAAATATAACATACCTATATGTGCCTACTATAAACTTACAAACAACACATACCGGTGTGTAAATCTTTATGAAAAAGGCTACGGGTGGGCCTCCGAGACAGCTTCGCCACGGTGGGGGGTCAAAATGACCCCCCCGTCTAACTTAAAAACTAAAAGGGAAAGAAAGACGCACAAAATCGAAAGCTCTTGACATGTATGTAAATTCGATGTTACAAGAGCATTTTTTATCTCAGATCAATATTAAGGTCGCCAGAGGTCATCAAAGGTCAAATTTCACAGTTTTTGGACTTTGCTTCGAACAACCCCAATATATCTTGTGAACTATGATTGCTAGAAACAAACGGGGAAAAAATCGAAATTTCATAAAAAGGCAATTGCAATGGACGCATCAAAATTGAGCTCAGATCAACAGTTTAGGCTCCAGAGGTCATCAAAGGTCAAAAATGTTATTTTGGGTAAAACTTGTTTTCCTGAATAGCTTTTTATCTGAAAAAGATAGACCAACTATTGTAATACCATCGTGTTTGTCTCGTCAAAGCGCTTTGAAACATATACATGGTGACCTGGTAAGTTCAATTTTAAAATTTGACCTCAGGTCAAGGTCATTTGGAAACCCAGGTAGGTCATATTGCATATAGGGCGACGCGTCCAGTCACGACGAACACAAAGATGTCGTCCTCTTGTCTCTATCTTTATTATATCAACAGTTATTAGCAAATCATTGCTGTTGACCTCAGATGACCTCAGATGGCCTAGTAGATAGTACTGAGCAACAATTTCACCTTGTTCATCCAGAGTGAGCTAAAATAACATGATTCTGAAAGAATCAGCCTGATCCAATGCATATTCTCTGAATAGGAAGCATTTGTTTATTTTCCCGTTCACTTATAATGGGGAGGTCAGGAAATTGACCTGACCTTAGGTCACGGATGCAAAAAAATCCGAGATTCACTTAATGTAGGTACTTATGATCTTATAAAATCCTGCAAGTTTAAAATCTTTCGGACAAAAACTGTGGCTTTGGCACGATCACAAACATTTTGGAAGGCAAGGTCTCTTGACGTGACCTTGTGACCTGACCTGAGATGACCTGAAACCAGATTGTTGATTAAGCGTGGACAATTGGTTTTCAAACAGCTGTACAAAATTTGGTGAGGCTGAGCGCCGCCGTTTTCCCGCTATTCTGGAAAAACCTCAAGGGGTCAAAATGACCCCCACCCGGGCGAGGGTTAAGATTTTCTGAACCATTCCTATTAATTTTCAGCTTATGTGGCCCTCAGCTCGCGGGCACGGGGCCCTTGACGAGTATCGGGGACTCCTGAATATGAAGTACCGGGTGCATCCTGTCTACTACCAGGGCGTCAATCTACCGGGGTGACGGGGTGTCTACTACCGGGGTGATCAATCGCCCTGACCTGCTGCACGACGTCCGAGAACAAAATTTGTCTTTTTCTTGCCAGGTTGGCTAATTTTTCATCACCAGTGATCCATCAGAGGAGCCACATGTTTGTTTTGCCTGCGTGAGCTCTTTACATCGAATAGATCACAAGTTTCGAATAACTATGTCAAGAACTTTCGGACGTTTTTTTCGCGTCTTTCTAGCCCTTTTAGTTTTCGAGTTAGAGGGGAATAAAGGCAAATTGTACTGAAACGTCACGGTTCCAACATGACAATGCTGTCCTGCATAGCACTATAAATATCAATAGACTAGACCCCAGTAGACTGGCAGCCTACTATACCAAAAATATAGGTGTGTTTTATAGACCATACAAGCTACTATTTATAGCTATGCGGTGCGTTGGGAGAACAGCTCGGAAGACATTAGCCGTTTTACGAAGGATTTATTTTTACCCACTACTACCTGGTAGTATTCCGTGCGTTTTGGGGAAATTAGTCTAGGAAAACGAACTTTCCAGATATTTTTGGTATCAATTGAAACTTTATGAATTTATGTACAATTATCAGCTCTTACAATGCGAAATTTCCCGTTAGTTTTCTTTGTATAATCAAACTCATGAACAAATATTACCGGGTACTACCGGGCAGATAGTACCCGGTAATACGGTAGTACACACACACACACACACACCACACACACACACACACACATATCATATGTATATATAATATATATATATAGTATATATACTAATATTTATATATATATATATATATTACAGGTAATTCCCCTATATATATATATATATGACTTTATTAGTATTGAGTGGTTTTATGTCGCGCGGTGTGAGTGAAGAGGTGCGAGACAATTTCACATCCTATCAAATTTACTAGTTTCTAACCCTTAATTAAATCCGTTGCAATGGCTGAGATAGCTATCTTGGTGCATTTTTGTTCAAATCGGACAGCGTTTACCCCCCTCTCATCGACCTTTAAGTTTTGCCTGTACAGCTCCCCATAGGTAAGTTCGTGATGTGATTGATAAAATACTGATATAACGCATATCTTTCTCAAAAACATGGTCTCGAAAGGCACGTAGCCAGGATTTCGTCAAGGGGGAGGGAGAGGGACGTTTGTGCTAGGACATTCTACACACAGTAGCTCTAAGCCGATATCATGGGCAATGGCATCACTCGTACAACACTTCCATCTTCTCTTCAGAAAGTATCTGCTCTCCTTCTCAGATACATCCGTTTTCTTTACTTGTTTGATGAGCTGATTGATCAGACCCTCAGAGAGGCCATCACCAGGCAATGTAGTCTAGATTGTTTTTATGTCTCCAAATTGGGTAACTCTCTCTCTCGGACTTTTCTTTAGTTTGCCAGGGCGCCCCTGCCGAATGCCTCACAGATCGACACACCTGTAACTTTCCAGGGGCCCTCTGGTCTGTCCAGGGGCTCCATTCCCAGCCTGATTCCAGCGGGTGCGTCGGCCTGCCCCGCCCCCTGGTTACGTGCCTGGTCTTGAAGCGGCGATACTTGATCGCTCCATCGGCTTCACTTATCGAGTGCCTGGCACTGGCAAACTGCTCTGTCCGAAGGAGCAGAGTAGATTTTTGAGCGAGCGAAGTAAGAGGCTTCTGCACATTGCCGAATGCAGAGACGGACCACTACTTCGAGGGAGGCGGAAGCTCTGCACTTGCAACGTATCCAAGTTGGCAGGGTAGCCCATTGACAATATTGGCGATCGTCCATAGGGGGGCGCATCCAGCGGTCGGCCATGCAAGGCATGGCAGGGCCATGCCATCGAAAGAACAATCAGGAGGAGCATGCAGCCCAATGAGACTAGGGCATCTGTGTGGAACAAGGGCCCGTCCTAATTCTTTAAACGGAAGGTAACTCTGCATTTATATTATCGCATGTTAGCCCGGTCGAGCAGTTGCTGCTCTGTGTGAACAGCAGTGCTCTGCTAACAAATGCGGGATACACTAGCGGCGTACAGCGTAACGCGCAGCTTTGACCTCACAATAAAAAACTTTGTAGCCAGTGCGCAGCATGTTACCAGAGAGGTCACGATAGTACCAGACCTCGGAGGAGAGCTTGGAATACAGATTATTCGTACAGGGGCGTTTAAACATCGGTGTGGGTACAGTAACCTCTTGTTGTTTTCGTTACCATCCGATTTAATGTCACGACGAGGCAGCCATCCATAAATGAGCTCGTTCGCCACGCCAGTCATTGGTGCAGTCCGATCAGCAGGTTAAAACATCTGTTGTGATACAGGGTAAATTAGAGACGGGCGCCGTTAGCCGGCTACGCGAGAAATGTGTGCGCATTTTTATTTACAGGCGTACAGGCTGCGTAACAGCCTACTCGAGGGTGAGTCTCTGCTAGTTACAAAGTGGCGCCAGGGGCGCCTATACAAGAGTGTGTCGTAGGTTAGACCCACTTCCAAGAACTGGTTCTCACACGCAGGCCTCTGCCGTACACACTGTTCAGGAACTTCAGTTCTACAACGTACGGTGTGTATTCCGAAGAATCCGAATCGGTACCAAGACCAGGTATAGCTGTCGCGTAAGGAAACCAGAACCGTTCCGACATAGCAAGCTCCATATGCGGTCAGTGTGACGATTACAGTTTAAGATTATACACTTGATTACAAGGTAGACAGAACTAATTCTAGGCGGCGCTACTCAGGTTCAGGGCGTACTAAAGCCTGAAGAACCGATACCAGGGCTGATTACATGAGGCGGTCTCTTATACCAGGGTCTGGTACACGAGGGTATACGAGTATACGTGTTTCTTCATTGACACGCTTACAGCTCGTTAGCAAGGTGCAGTACTGTTTCTTCTCTTATATCTCTAACTCACTATACCTCGTGGCGCTGTTAATTTGATATATATTTGTTCGACACTAGAGCGAAGAACGTACTGAACTTGTCTCCGTACGACCGCGTGTACCGTGCTTTATTAACGCGCGAATATACGCCTGCAGTCTCATTAGCCGTCACTTGTCAATGATATATCGGCGACCTGACTATCCATGCGTCTGAATCGCACTTCTACATTTGTTTCTAGAACAGCCTATACAGCACATGTCATTACCGAGCCGCTGTTATAGCGGCTCAGCTGATATCAGCTCCCATCGTATCGCTCTGCTACTAGTTCTACAGGTGCAATCGCCCTCTTATCGTTAAGGACAACATGTACGTCTCCTTGCTCACCCGTCGTAGCAGTCCTCGGACCGCAGCCTATTGTACGTCCGTTAATTCTTCGCCTGTATCTGGCCCTGCATTTTAACGCCATGCTACAGCCTGTACGGCCCTTGACGCGCTTGTCCACCACTCACCTTCGGGTTGGAGAAGGGTATGAAGAGCGCCATGATGAACATGGCTAGCACCGGCCCGGTGCAGCCACCGTACACGCCAATAGCGATCTGAAGCACGCCGCCCATGTTCTTCGCCAGAAACGCCATCAGCATGGAGGCCAGGCCATAAACCAGCGCTGGCGATACATGGTGGATATTAACACAGCGCGGCGCTATGGTAGGTATGAGGATAGAGCTGACGCCTGAGGGCCGAGGACACATGATGAGTGGGAGGACACGTAAAACAACGAAAACACTCTCTCAAAGCAGTCATTCCTACTGCAATAGTTGTGCAAATATTACTCAATACTTCTTTAAATGCACAGGTGCCAACTCATAAGAATGGCATGTGTTACTCACATATGCCCCTGAGTGCCCAGGACCACTGACCTATACCCCTGAGTGCCCAGCACCACTGACCTATACCCCTGATTGCCCAGCACCACTGACCAATACCCCTGAGTGCCCAGCACCACTGACCTATACCCTTGAGTGTCCAGCACCACTGACCTATACCCCTGAGTGTCCAGCACCACTGACCTATACCCCTGACGTGCCCAGCACCACTGCCTAATACCCGCTGAGTGCCCAAGCACCACTGAACCTATACCCTGAGTGTCCGCACCACTTACCTTATACCCCTGAGTGCCCAGCACCACTGACCTATACCCCTGAAGTGTCCAGCACCACTGTTCTATACCCTGAGTGCCAAGCACCACTGACCTATACCCTGAGTGCAGCACCACTGATACCTATACCCCTAAGTGCCCAGCACCATGACCTGTACCAAACTGGAAGTGCCCAGCACCACTGGACCTACAACCCCTGAGTGCCCAGCACCACTGACCTATACCCCTGAGTGCCCAACACCACTGACCTATACCCCTGAGTGTCCAGCACCACTGACCTATACCCCTGAGTCTCCAGCACCACTGACCTATACCCCTGAGTGACCAGCACCACTGACCTATACCCCTGAGTGCCCAGCACCTCTGACCTGTACCCCTGAGTGCCCAGCACCACTGACCTATACCCCTGAGTGCCCAGCACCACTGACCTATACCGCTGAGTGTCCAGCACCACTGACCTATACCCCTGAGTGCCCAGCACCACTGAACCTATTGTACCCTTGAGTGTCCAGCACCACTTGAACCTATACCCTCTGAGTTGTCAGCACCACTGGGACCTATACCCTGAGTGCCCAGCACCACTGACCTATACCCCTGAGTGCCAGCACCACTGACCTATTACCCCTGAGTGTCCAGCACCCCCCACTGACCTATACCCCTGAAGTGTCCAGCCACCACTGACCTATACAACTTGAGTGTCCAGCACACTGACCTATAACCCCTGTAGTGTCCAGCACCACTGACCATGTACCCCTCGAGTGCCCAGCACACTGACCTGTACCCTGAGTGCCCAGCACCACTGACTGTACCCCTGAGTGTCCAGCCACCACTGACTATACCCCTGAGTGCCCAGCACCACTGACCTATACCCCTGAGTGCCCAGCACCACTGACCTACACCCCTGAGTGTCCAGCACCACTGACCTGTACCCGTGAGTGTCCAGCACCACTGACCTATACCCCTGAGTGCCCAGCACCACTGACCTATAACCCTGAGTGCCCAGCACCACTGACCTATACCCCTGAGTGCCCAGCACCACTGACCTATACCCCTGAGGTGATCCACACCACTGGACCTGTACCCCTGAGTGTCCAGCCACCACTGACCTATGCCCCTGGGAGTGCCCAGCACCACTGACTCATTACCCCTGAGTGCCCCCAGCTCACCACTGACCGTTATACCCCTGAGTGGTCAGCACCACTGACCTCATTACCCCGAGGTTCCAGCACCACTGACCTATACCACTGAGTGTCCACACCACTGACCTATACCCTGAGTGTCCAGCACCCACTGCCTGCACCCCTGAGTGCCCAGCACCACTGAACCTATACCCCTGAGTTGCCCAGCACACTGACCTATACCCCTGAGTGCCAGCCACCACTGAACCTACACCCTGAGTGTTCCAGCACCACTGCCTGTACCCGTGAGTGTCCAGCACCAACTGACCATTATACCCCTGAGTGCCAGCCCACTGGACCATATAACCCTGAGTTGCCCGAGCACCACTGACCTAACCCCTGAGTGCCCAGCACCACTTGACCTATACCCTGAAGTGGCCCGCACACTGACCTATACCCCTGAGTTCCCAGCACCACTGACTATACCCTGAGTTGCCCAGCACCACTGACCTATACCCCTGAGTGCCCAGCACCACTGACCTATACCCCTGAGTGCCCAGCACCACTGACCTATACCCCTGAGTTCCCAGCACCACTGACCTATACCCCTGAGTGCCCAGCACCACTGACCTATACCCCTGAGTGCCCAGCACCACTGGACCTATACCCCCTTGAGTGCCAGCCACCACTGACCTATACCCTGAGTGTCCAAGCACCACTGACCTTTATACCCCTGAGTGCCCAGCACAACTGACCTAACCCCTGAGTGCCCGCACCTGACCTATACCCTGAGTGCCCAGCACCACTGACTTACCCCTGAGGTTAGCCCAGCACACTGACCTATTACCCCCTGAGAATTCCCAGCACCACTTGACCTATACCCCTGAAGTGCCCAGCACCACTGACCTATACCCCTGAGGCCCAGGACTACTGACCTATACCACCTGAGTGCCCAGCACCACTGACCTTATACACCTTGAGTGCCCAGCACCACTGACCTATACCCCTGAGTGCCCAGCACCACTGACCTATACCCCTGAGTGCCCAGCGTCGGCTGGCGTCCGACAGCCGGGCGGTACAGGCGCTGTCTCGGAAGAAGTCCTCCCAGGTGACGGCCGCCAGCGAGTTGAGGGACGACGAGATGGTGCTGAGTGCGCCGCTGAGGACACAGGCGATGAAGAGGCCGCCCAGGCCGGGCACGTGACCCAGCTGGTCGGCCCACAAAGTGCGGCACGAGCTCGTCCCGCCGAGACGTCACTCCGGCACGGAGCGGGTCGCACGTGGCGTATGTGGCGAAAATGGCCAGGCCGGCCATCACAGCCAGTGTAGTCATGATGAACATCAGAAATCCACCAAGGATGCTCGTCCTGGGAATAGAGTGGGTCATCCTATAACAAAAGCACCATACGAGTCTCGATGCACTATACGAAGTGGATTTTTAATTACGGGTTTAGTTGGCGAGCATGATGAATGAGCACTGGCGGATCCAGGGGCGCGGCCAACAAGGTGATGGCCCCCCAAATAGCCTCGAAGGGGGAGGGCAACATTTTTTTGCCCCCCCCCAAAAAAAAAAACACAACAACAAACAATTGCCTTTCCAGCAGTCAAAATTCAATTATTTACAGTGAAAAAAAACTAAAAAATTGCGCTGCTTCGCGGCGCATGACATGAGTTTTGTTATAGCTTCTACAAATTTGGAAAATGGGAAAATGAAATCCATTAACCCTATTCCCTGCGGGCGGCCAGAATTACGTTAACCTGCGGGGGCAGATTCTGCCCCCCCCCCTCGAATCTCTGAGAACCGCTCTGCGAATTCGATGAGAAAACACCATTCGATTCGTCGTGACGAAATCTTTCTTTTTGGGAAAACCCGAAAATTTTTCTTTTTGTCAAAAATGGGGGGCCAGGGGGCCAAAAATATTTCGAACATTTTGGTTGTTTTTTGAAAGGTCATTTGCGCCATGTGATTCGACCGATTTCCATGCAAAAAAACTTTTGAGCTTCCAATGTCATGCTCTTTTTGTGTGGAAAGACAAGTACAAAAACGATAAATGAATAGGGCCACTCAGGAAAAAAATGGGGAGAATTTTTTGATTGAAAAAGAATATGTACTTTTACTTATGTTTGGGACGTGGGAACGTCACATGTGGCTTAGTTACTGTTATTAGTTAAATGTAACAAAATTGTGCATAGCGCGGATTCAGTTTAAACAACGTGGGGGCACCATGTGCGAACGCCTTATTATCATCTTGCTTATTTTGAAGTTGGGCCTAAATTGACGGAGAATATCGCCTCTCATTTTATGTACCTGAGTGCGCCTCTGCCCCCAAATATGTATAATCCAATTACGTATGATGTACAAAGCATCTACTTAGTTTCTGACGCTTTTATTCCACCGCAAACTACGAAGGAAGCATGCGCCGCACACCCGCATTGGAAACGACCTTCCAAAAACATGACCCTGGAGCCGCCTCTGCTCGGCCGATTTTTTCAAAATTTTCACAGAACACGCGTCATTCATATTTAGGAAAAGTTCGAAAGTTTCAAGACAAATAGAACTAGTGGTTTAGAAGCGGCTGGCGAAAAACTACCGGGGGGCAGAATCTGCCCCCCGCAGGGAATAGGGTTAATTAAGTGTCTGGCAGAGGTTTTCCTTGGCAGTTATTGCTTGCCCCAGGGCCTACTCCCTTCATAAGAACGTTTAGGTGGACGAGTAAGCTTGTCTGCTGAGCTCCGAAAAAGACAACGCGAACGCAAAGACGCAAACATCGGCACCCGGAAGCTGCTCCAGTGGTGCCCAACTTGCTGGACCAAAGACCTAATTAATAGCGGGGACCAGGCCAGGACCATCTCCCCGAGCCATCTCCCCCAAGCTCTTCCAGATAAAGAGAGACCATTTATGCGCGTAAAAGTCGTACTGCCTCTTGCTGGTTTCAAATCATTTACACTTTTACCAGCACTGGTGGATCCAGGGTGGCATTTAGGGCCATGCCCCCCCCCCATGCATAAAGTGGCCTGTTTGCTCCCCCAAAACGATCAAGCCTCACAAGAAAAGCGATTAGTATTAATGTATAAAAAAGCTTTGCCTCTGTTCCGTTTACACAAGTTTTGATGGAAACAAATAACAGGTCATTATCATAAATGACAGTAAGAATGCCACTTGTTTAGGAAACAAAAGTCAAAATTTGCACGTCGCTCCTCGGCTAAATATAAAAAAGCAAATTAAAAATCGTACCGCTTCTCAGCGCATTTATGTTCTATGTTGCTTCTTTCCTATATCATTGGGCAAAACAGTTCGCTTTAACACTTTTGACCGCACTATTAAGCGCAAAATGACATTTTTAGGTCCGCACCATACCAGGTCCGCACCACAATGTGACACAGTGATGAGAATACATATCCAGGCCATAAGACTAAAATTTTCGCGCCGCTCCGCGGCACAATTAATTTAAGAGTTCCTACCTAAAAATATTCCAAGTTGGCATAGCTGATTCAAAATTGTTGTCACCAGTTCCAAAGTTGATATGGCAATTTGCTATCTCCAGCTACTAAAAGTTTGTATGGCCCATGTCATACATGTCATACTGGCCCCACCGCTTATATTTCTGGGTTCTAGCAGGCAAACCCGTAAAAATTTCGCGCCGCTTTGCGGCGCTAAATATCTTAAGTACCTACTATAGCATAGAAATCCATTTATAAATGCTGCAAAGACGTCTGTTTTCGTCATTCCAGCCGACCCCCACTTACAAATTATCGGCGACGCCCCTGCGAGTTGGTTTCAGATAAACGTTATTACTACTTATACAGGGTGTTTCATAAAAAATGACACCCCTAAGTTCCTCGGTTCATATCTGCCACATTTTTGGCTGAAAAGAAGAACCAATCATACCATTCGAAAGAGCTGACAATTTTCTCTCAGACCATTAAAAACAGTACATAGATAGCATTTAATATGTGTGGCTGACATCGATCGTCGAAATAAATAGTGTCGCCAAAACCAAGGGGATAAACGGAAAACATAAGTCCGCGACGGGGGAGTCGGTATTACATCTAAGAGTTATTTCTCTGCAGTGCCAACACAAAAATTGGAGACTCGGGCAACTCATTCGTAAATATGAATAAAAACCATAGAACACATCAAAATTCAACGTGGAGAAATTGTGTCACGACACAAGTTCCAGCTGCGCTCACAATGAACTCCACCACTATGGACGCTACGCTGTGGAGGACCGGCTCGGGAAGCTTGACTGACGGCACCTCGCTAAACAAGCCTGCTGAAAAACTGTGTTCGGCCCAGGCGATCCTATGAGCCCGGTTCCGTTCAGTCTTTGACGTCGCGAACTCTTTCTCCTTTAAAAACAATTTCCCTAACTCTCCCCAGACCAAAAAAAACAAAAAACAAGAAGAATTCAGTCCGGCAACTTTTAGTCGCCAGGCCTCCAGGATCGATGTTAGCCACATGATTTCCTTCCAGAAATTCTCTGACGTTCGAGCGTCGTGACATGTTGTAAAGGGGCTAGACAATGATAGGGGACAAACTGCAAAATGAAAGTGGGGCAAAGATACTTGCTGCGTGCCACAGTAAACTGGACAGCTGGGATCTTGATGTCGAAGACGTCTGAGTTTACGGTCTGTATTGTATAATGAGTCAGAGGTTAATGCTTTTTAGATCCCGAAATCGTTTCACACTAGAGTTTGTGACAAACTTTCTTCTTTCGACAATCGGGTGTAAGCACGATATGAAGTACTAATCGGATTATGGTTAATGAAGTGATCGTTAGACGTCTAAATTGATTTGCTCTTTGAATGGTATATGTGGATATCTTTTCGGGTAAAACTGTGGCAGAATATGAGCGATAATAAGGGCGTTCGCTATTTTTATGAAACATCCCTGTATGTGTGTTCCGTAGCAATTTAATGCTACCGGGAGTATCTCCGTTTTTTGTTTTTGTTTTTTTTTCCGAAAAAAAATTAGTACTCATAATTTACCAAAAATTAGAATTATAAATTAGAAAATTAAACAGACCGGTCCATAATCAAAGGAGAGAAAAATATGGATGTATTACCTTTTGGCCAAAAAAGTCCCCCTCCCCAAAAAATATGGATCCGCCAGTGTGTCGGCCACTAGCCGATAGCCACCTGTGCAAAATTTGCCCATGAACTTAATAACTTAATGTGTACCTTTCAAGGACGTCGCTGCTTTCCAAAAGTTAGGGGAAGGAGGAATTTTGAAGTCGATTCTTTACATGCAACGTCCGTGAGCTCCAGGTGCAAAGTTAAAATCCGAAAATGTTTGGGGACAGGTCCTCCATGACCCGTCCCCCCGCTTCCGACGCTCATGGTAACTTGGGTGCACTGTCAGGCTTATTAAAAAATGCAGAAAATGTAGCATTTAATAAATGTTTCGGCTAAGACAATGCAGTACTGTACTTGTTAAAAAGTCAGTTTCACTATGTATTATTTAATCTGAGTGCCAAAAATGAGCTACCTAAAAAAAGGATAGCTACATTGTCAATGAGCTATATTCAGGAGCATTCACACATGCGCAATGCGCATGTGAATTGTGGTGCAGCATGTCTGATGATGATGGTGATTGGTGTTCATGTGCAGCTAAACTGCCGATATCAATAGATACCTGCAGGAAGTCTAAGGGTGAGGAGGTGCTGTTATGCACTGCACGTTCGCTTCAGAAATGCTGCTCCGCACAGCACGTTACATCAGAAGTACTGTTCCGCACTACACATCCATTGTAAAAGTCTGTTTGGCACGACCTGGTGGATTCAGAGGCGCATTTAGGGGGGGTCACTGCACCATGCCCCCTCCCCTGGGCGCTGAAGGCGCCCTCCGATACACCTCTGAAGGCGTCCTCCTAGCTCCAAAGGTGACCTCCAATACACCTCTGAAAACGCTTTTCCACATGCCTTCAAAGGCGCCCTTTCATAAACTTATCAAGGCGCCTTCAAACATACTTCAAAAGTCGCCCTTCCATATACCTCCTATGGTGCCCTTCGATATAAATATAAAGGCGCCCTCCTACATGCCTCCAAAGCCCCCCCCCCCCCCCCGATTGCACCTTTTGGAGATATATCCCCAAATATCTACATTTTTAATCTACGGGCTACAAAGGCGCACTCCGATACATCACCAATGGCGCCCTTCTACATGCCATCACAGGCGCCCTCGAATACACGTTCGGAGGCGTCCTCCGATACATATCTGAAGGCGCCTATCCGATATACCTCTGAAGGCTCACATACCTCCAAAGCACCCGCCTATACGACCCACCTCCGAAGGCCTTCAAATTCACTCACACCGTCAGATACATATATTCGAGGCCCGAGGACGCCCTCCCTACATACCTCGAAAGACATCATTCACTGAATGTGAGGCGTGGGGAGGGTGCCTCTGGTCTCACAGAGGGTGCCTCTGGAGCTATTTGGGATGGGGCCCTTGGAGATGTATCGTAGGGCGCCTTCAGAGGTATGTGGGAGAGTCCCTGCCTCCTTTGGAGGTGTATCAGAGGGCGCCTATGGAGGCGTGTGGGAGGGCGATCTCAAAGTTGTATCGGAGGTTACCTTTGCAGCTATGTGGGATGACGCCTTCAAGTTCAGAGGTGCATCGGAGGGGGCCTTTGTAGGTATGTGGTATCTGGGAGGGCGCCCGGAAATTTATCGAAGCCTCCCCCCGCTCAACAACATCTTTCGCTGACGGCGCCCTCACGTGTGGGTTTGGCGACCCTTGAGGGCTTTGTTGAGCCCCTTGGTGGATTTCTAAATACACCATTGGGTGGATCCAAGGGGGCCAATAGCCATGAAAAAAAAAACTGAGAAAGGCTGAAAATTAACAGATTTTCTGGTTGAACAAGAAATATAAACTACTTTTACCTACTATGAAAACGTGTTTAAAATAAACTATTATTGCGCAAGGAAGAAATGCGACGAGTCTTAGACTTGTGGGAGACTTCTTGGGGATTTGTCCCCTAAACAACTTTGAGTTGTTTATATTCTTCCCCAGGAACGTAGGATTGTCACGAAAGGTGAGGATCCCAGTGGAACTTTCATTTCGTCTTGAAAGAAACCAAACCACTATTACAAATTATTTACAGATTTTGGTTTTTATCTTCTTTGCGAACCTTTGCCCTCACATTTTTAACACTAAGCAAAATAATAATAATAATAAAAAATAGTAGAAAAACATTGGCCGAAAGGCCTGTGACGGGCCATGTCACCCCCTGCCATCCCCCTGTTATTACGCCTAATGGTCTGCCCTTGTTTCGCACTACACGAGTTATGATGAATGTTGACATCAGGTCGTAAAGAAAAGCTTTTGCTAGTGGTGTCTTGCGAATAGAACGGAGACAGGGGTGTAGTTTCCTATTCATTTAGGGGGCTTCAGCCCCCCCCCCTCCTCCAATTTGGCTTCAGCAACCCCCCTTCTCCCCAACTTTGATGAGGAAGTGGGTCGAATCCGGAGAGAAATCTGCATTTTTGTGGATTTTGAGTGGAATAGTTCACCTTGAGAAAAAAAATGATGAAGAGAAGCTCAGAAATGAGGAAGAGATAGCTTTTAAATTAAGTATCGTACATGCTACTAGTAAGTCAAAAAAATCTATATTTTCGCGGAAAAAAACAAATTAAAATGTCAGATTATTTGGTTCATAATTCATACTTTTTTCCCCTAAGTAATGCGAAATCAGCTTGCTTAGAAGCATCGTATGTCATCAAAACGTCATCGATTTGGAGGGATCGTGGCGCATACAAGACAGTACTTGCCTAATAACTTGTTGAATATGCGTGGAAATGCAACGCTTTTAGAACCACGGAGATTAATTCGACGTCAAATCACGTGCTTATTCATTTATTTATTTGGCATAATCGCCGACGGGATAAATCATTATTGGGCGAGGTCTCATAGATAAAACAAACGTCAAAGAATACCAATATTCTTTGCCGTTATTTTTCCCAGCTCACCCTCCAACTTCTCTGGAAATACTACGCCTCTGAACAGAGATTTAGAAATAATATTCACTGCAGCATGACTTCCTGACAAACCAAAAAACGCAAAAAAATGCTTTGACCGGTGCAGTATAAACGAAGTATCTCTCAACTGTGCACGATCTGGAAAACTTTTGCCAAAAACATTTGCAGTGTTTTTAGACCCAGAGGAACAGTGCCCTGCGTGCCTTCGCCTTGACCTTGGTAATACAATGTAAATGTAAGTATGTTTGTAAGTATTTGCATCTCCCATCTTGTAAGTATTTGCATAATGTAAGTATTTGCAGCATGATTCTAGGGGCGAGCCTCCCTAAGATGGTACATTACTAGACCCGACAACACCGACAGAGCAGCCTTCTTGTAGGTGGGCAGACAAATACTTACAAGTTGGGAGATGCAAACACTGACCAGCCTCTGAACTCACAGAGCAGCTTTCTTGTAGGTAGGCAGACTGAGCAGCCTCTGGACGGCAGGCTGGTTTACTCCCAGCAGCGAGGTCCACATAAAAAGCTGTCCGAAGAACGTGTTCCAGAAGTTGTGCCGCTGCAGGGGGTCAAAGTCCCAGCTGTCGGACAAAGTCAGAATGTCAGTCAGAATGTCAGCCATGTCAGGAGCCTGTCAGCTGGATACTGGTTTTAGCATCGCAGTATCCGTGTCGGCATAGTTTGGCTCATTATCACTGGGTGATTTTGACTTTGATTTGTTAGGATCCATTTCAGTCAAGATGCAGTTAATTGCAGTCCATACATAAGCATCACCATCAGCAATCGGTCCTCTGCGGCGAGTACAACATAGCAAACATGTCGCTGGGGGAAAGACCCGATTTTTTTTCATAAATTTAGTCCGAATGCTTTGTAGGGATGGCTTTCCGAGGTCAGGACCCACGCTAAGCAGAGCTTGTGCGCTGGGGTCCTGACCTCACCTCCGATCGCGCAATCCTGTTAACCGGCAGAATTAGAGACGAAAGTTTTACGTGGGCCGACATACCTGGACACGCGTCCGCCACGCTCGCTGACGTGCACCTAGGCCTGAGTGCGACCGCTGGCCACCGGCGCTAGGCCATACCAGTCAGCGAGCAAAAGCGGAGCGCCGAAGCGACTCGAACCCAGGCTGCCAGTACTGAGATAGGTCAGAAGACCGGCGCTCTCCCACTGAGCTACGGGGGCGGACAAAACATTAAGTTCTTGACAACAGTCAGCAGACTTTATACGTCGTGATACAATTCTGAGGGTAAGTTCAGAGCGCAGAATTGATGGTATTTATTTCTGAATTCTGACTGTGTCTTAGTCTATATATCGGCTTGTAAGCAACATATGGTCAGTGCCTGAGATAGTTAAATTTGTCAGATGAGGTCTATCAACTATGTTATGCAGGGCCTCGGATAACATGTTAACTCGGGGGGCAATTGCTCCTCCCCCAGTGGAGGAAATTGCCCCAGCAATGGAACCGATTTGCCCCCAGTGAAACTTAATTAATTATATATATATATATATATATATATATATGAACGGGCACTAGAATAATATATATGAAACATTACTATGTACAGTAGGGTTGCCCTTATTTTACGAAAGTCGGAATTTGCATCGGGACAGGCCATTTTCTGGTTCGAATCCCATCAAAAACAACGTGTGTAAAATATTTTTGAAATCAATTAAAATTTAGAGGTCGCTCAACGATGTCAAAGTTTTGAAATGTTAGCCCAAAATGGTGAAAATATGGGTAATTTCAATGAAGTATTTTGTACATGCCTGAATAAATTCCATCATATTAATGCCTGAATATCGTCATAAATGATTTATTTTCTAAGTGTGTGAAATAGGTTTGCAATCAACTAATACTTAGAGGTCGCTCAACGAGGTCAAATTTCTGACATTTTGTGGAAAATACGTGGTATTTCACAATGTTACAGACGTGTATGTAATTGGAAATAACGACATATTTTGTTCGATTATTGCCAAATATATGCTGAATAACATAATTGTTGCACATAATTTTGGTACTAGGTCCCCATCATTACGTGCATTAGCTTCTTCAGGTGTAGGGGGGTATCATTGGCGCCCATCTTCCAATCATTGGCTCACTCAGGGCCCTCTTTCTGGGTGCCGTTTGCATGTAGTTGGGGTCCTGAGGCCATGTTGTAGAGTCGTTGTGGAGAAAGTCGCGTTCAAGACGCAGAAATGTGAAGAAGTCCGCTGTGCTGGTGGTGACAAAGAGGGCAGTAGTTTTGCTCGGAATGGCTTCGACGGTATCATCGACTTCAGTTAGCCGCCGAAAGGGATCAGATCATCTGAGCCCTTCTCTTTCTCAATAGCGTTGAGCATGTACCGCTTGATCGAGGCTGGCAAGTTTTCATCAAAGAACGCCAATCCAACGATTATCTCGCTCGGATAAGTACCATAGGTAGGTGGCAAAGGAACGCTGTCGACCTCGCCTTACTGACCAACTTGTCGGGGTAAGCCAGCAGCCTTTGAGCAAAGCCAGGTTCTGCGCCGAGGTCGCTGCCAACTGCGACGCCTTTAGACCAGGCCATCACGTATTTGGAGAGGGTGAAGGTGACGAATCACCGGAGATCGCCGAGATGGCTATCGCTAACTTTTAGATCTTTCCATCATGTTCCTCGGTGGACAATCCAAGCAAAGAAACCGCTTCACTCGCCCGGGCGACCTCCATCATGCTCGCTGGATGGCCAAGCTCCTGTATGCCATCAAGGTGTCCTGTCCGAGTCCAGTTCTCACTGACGGTAGCCGAGACATCCGACATCCGTCGATTTGTCAACTTCATTGTCTCCGCATAAGTAATGGTCCAATCTAAGGCGTACCAGTCGGAAGCGGCCCCAGCGCAGGACCTTGATTTTCGCAAGGCGCTGCTAGCTTACACCGACAAGGTGGTGAGCAAGGCCACGGCCAAAGCGCTCCGTCGCCACCTGTGATATCTGAGCAAGAAAATCATGGGATTGGTGTTCTTAGATGACGATTTCCCAGGCCCCAGCATCGATCAAGAGGGACATGCACAAGGCTATGGAACAAGAGGAAAGGTCATATGATCCTCTTCGGCGGCTGGCTCAGTCGAGCCATCATCGAAGCCATCCCAAGCAAACCCGTGGCCCACATCATCACCACAAGCACGGCGGACTTCTTCACAATCATACGCCTTGAACGCGACTTCCTTCGCAACGACCCTTCATCATGGCCTCCAAACCACAACTACATGAAAGCGGCGCGCAGAAAAGGCCTCCTGGCTGTGACCAACGATTTCGCTGAATCGGGGTGTGGCGCTTGCAGCAGTTCAATTATGGCTCTCACGAAAGATGAGGAAGCAAGGTCAATACATGCTTCAAGTCGTCGAATAGCTACGCCGAGCATCCTGACGTCCGCAAGTCTTCACTCTGCGAACACGGCAACAATGAGAGGGAAGATGCACCATGAGAACCCGCCCCCCACACACACACACACACTAAGCCCAAATACTTGTAACGAGGGGGCCTAAAACGAAAAGTATGGAAATCATTTATGCTATTTAGCATGTTTTTTGTAATACTCGCGTAAAATATGTCTTAATTTCAGAACACATAGACTCTGTAACATTGTGAAATGCCACGTATTTTCTACAAAATGTCCGGAATTTGACCTCGTTGAGCGACCACTAAATACTAATCGATTTCAAATATATTTAAGCCGCTTAGGTAAGGTATCTTTTATGATAATATTCAGGCATTAATGTGATGGAATTTATTCAAACATGTATTAAGCACTTAATTGAAATGACCAATGTTTTCATCTTTTTTTACAAAATGTTCAAACTTTGACCTCGTTGAGCGACCTCTAAATATTAATTGATTTCAAAATATTTTACACTCGTTGTTTTTTATGGGATTCGAACCAGAAAATTGCCTGTCCCGATACAATTTCTGATTTTTGAAAAATAAGGGCAACCCTAATGTACAGTCGTTCCATTATGTATGTTCCTGCTTAACTAGATGGCGCTGAGGTCGAGCTACAATGGCTCGTCGAATGTGGGAGGTCCGGAGTACCACAAGTGACAGCCCGGCCGGCACGTGAACTGAGGGAGGTGGGAAGGTGGCGCCTTGTCCACAGGCAGCAGTACCAACACAAGTTTGAGAGCCCCACAACACTCGAGTCTGACCGCGAATCGTGTCCGCGGCACTCTATGAGAGGATGGTGTGATCGTCAAGCGCCGTGTCAACCGCCTCTCCTTCCATCCCCCCCCCCCCCCCCCCCCCCCCCGCCCCTCTCTTCCTCGCCCCACCACAACGCCAGCCGCTCTGACGTGTCTTCAGGCCATCGCGAGATTGTGAAGTGGTCTGAGGTGCGACTTTTTAGCTCAGAAGCCAGGGCTAACTCGCATGAAGTGATATTTCAAATATTGCAAAAGTCTCTGTGTAATCAAAGAACGTAATTGACCTTTTAACTCCCAATATCCTTAGAATTGCATGAATCAAAAGAACGTAAGNATATGATACTAGGATACGATAACAATGGTTGGCAATGATGATGATATTGAGTTGATGTTAAGTGTTTTAGCAAGTTAGTAGGACTCTGCAAAACAACCCACGTGTTTACCGAGGAAAAAGGTTAGATCTGCAGCAGCTGATTATTTGATTGTCAATGTGTATGGTTTGAGAATGGCCTGTGGCCGAAAATTCACCAAATATATTTTTGATTAATTATTGTATTCTATCGAGGAAAAGGTCATTGTAAATACTGTACTGTAATATACTGTAAATACTGTAAATACTGTAAATACATAACATGTTCCTCGCAAGAGCACTAAACAACATTTATAGATGTAGATAGAAGTTTAACCTCATCTTTATATTATGTATAAATATTTAAATAAAATCCAAAATATATTTTCAGCCCTGGGCCTTCTTCAGTGGATATTCTTCATATTCACTGAAGACGGCCCACGGCTTAAAATATATCTTTGATTTTATTAAAATATTTCTGCATAATATGAGCGTACGGTTAAACTTGTCAACATTGTTGTGCTATGAGTGTCAGTTGTCTGAGCGTCTGTCGTCTCACCGGCCACGTTGCTGAGCCTGGCTGCGCGCTGCAGTCCGTCCAGGGCGACTGCGGCGGCCTGCCGCAGCAGTAGACCGTGCTGCTGCTGCTGCTGCTGCTGCTGCTGCTGGCTGCCGTCGGTCGGCGGCAGCGGCACCAGGCTCGGCGGCTGGCCGTGCTGTGACGGCGCCGACAGCACGGCAGACAGCACCTCCAGCAGCGTCTCCCAGCAGGCGGTCAGAACGCGGCGCGCCAGCTTCACTCCTGCCAGACACAGTCAGCCGTGTTACGTGTATGTCGGTCAGCCGTGCTCCACCCACCCTCTTAGCTGAGTCAGCTGAGCTCTGAGCTCTGACAGCGTCTCCGGTCAGCTCTCTCCCTCAGTCAGCTTTGTAAAGGGATGTGCCTACTCTTTAGGAATGTCAAATATATTTGTATTACGGTAAGAAGCAATTGGTTTGATGATTTAATACGATAAAATTCACGTCTGTAAATCCTTTAGTCGAATTTTAACTTAAATTATGTTTTTAAACTTTTGTTTGTTTCGACATTCACAACTGATTGCCACTATAAACAGAGTAAATAAGGTGCTATCTATGATGCAGCACTTAAGACAATTAACTTCTTATACGAGCAATAATAAATGGAAATCAATGCTATGATCGGCAGCTGCTATCAGCGCTCACGAGCTGTTTTTATTGGCCAGTGCTAACCATATATGCTAGCATTGTAATCGTCATGGCAAAGCTTCTAGTAGCGAAAACCTCTCTGGCGTATATCGATAATTTTGTGATTTCATACTGATCTTGGCGAATTTGGAATATTTCAGCAACTAGAGTGAATCTGGAGAAATTAAGTAATGGCTAAATTCAGAGAAATCTAACATACTATTTAAATAAAGTCTGTCTGTCTGTCTGTTTGTTGGTTTGGTGTTGGTTTGGTTTGGTTTAGCTTGGTGTTGGATAAGGCCGCTTCGGTCCATTAACCCTATTCCCTGCGGGGCAGTTCCTTGCCCCCCCCGGAGTTTTTCGCCCGCTCGCTTTAAACCGTTACGTCCTAATCGTCCTTGAACTTTCGGACTTTTCAATAAATATGAATGACAATGTTCTGTGAAAATTTTGAAAAAATCCGGCCCAGCAGAGGCGGCTCCAGGGTCAGTTTTTGGGAGGTCGTTACGAATGCGGGTGTGCGGCGCATACTTCCTCCGTAGTTTGCGGGTGAAATAAAAACGTCAGAAACTAAGTCGATGCTTTATACATCATACATAATTGGATTATAACATATTGGGGCAGCAGGCGGAACTCAGGTAACATAAAATGGGAGGCGATATTCTCCGTCGATTTAGGCAACTTCAAATAAGCAAGATGAAAAAGGCAGACGCACATGGTGCCTCCCACGTTGTTTACCTGAATCCGCCTATGCACTTTTGTTACATTTAACTAAATTTAAGCAACATAAGTCCCAAGCCAACAAACACAAAGCCCATGTGACGTTACATGGGGGGCGTCCAAAACACCAATGAAAGGCACAATATTTTCAGCCAAAATTCTCCCCATTTTTTATCCCTGGTGACGCTATGATTTTTGATTTTTGTACTTGTTACTTCCACACATTAAAGAATCATGACATTGGAAGCTCAGAAAACGTTTTTTGCATGCAGACTCGGTCGAATCAATGGCACAATACCATTTCAAAAAACACCTCAAATTTTCCGTTTTTTTCGCCCCTGGCCCCACCATTTTTGAGCAAACAAAGCAAATTTCGGGCTGCAAAAAGAAAGAATTTCTGTCACGACGAAATCGCAATGGTGTTTGGACCCATCGCAATCGGCCGAGCGGTTCTCGAGATCTCTGGGGCGGCGGGAATCTGCCCCCGTCCGCAAATGTTAACGTAATTCCGGCCGCCCGCAGGAAAAGGGTAACCCTCGCAACCAAGACGCGACGGGGGGCGGATATCGACCCCAATAGGTTTTCCGGACTAGCGAAAAACGGCGGCGCGTAGCGCTGCCAAATTTGTATAGCTATTGGCATCAATTACTCACACTTTCTGAAAAAATTTGCTTTCCTACTTTCAAGTCACGTTGTCAGTCACATTAAATGACGCTGAGCTCAAGTCACGTTTTTGTAAGTGTGACATCTTGCCGAAGCCACATGTTGAACCCAAACAGTTTGAAACCCACAGTGTGTATAGGCCTTCGAGCATCTACAGTTCGTTTATCTTGGATTTGTATTCGTGACCTGAGGTCATGTCTATTTGGTGAGACATCCATTTAAGTCCGATGGGATAAATTGAAATGCGCACCCAATCGAACAAAACTGGCTAAATGTGGTTTAATTTTCATCATAATAACTATTTGAAGCAAGTAAAGATGCAAGTTGTATTTCTTTCCCGCGACCTCGTTTAAGGTCAAATATAATGTGTCCCAAAGGTCATATGTTTTTTTTACAATAACTATGTTCCTACGTAAGATATAGTACTGTTGGTTTTCAAACATTCTGTTTCTCTTGTCAACCACCATCGATAGACATTAAATTTGACATTGACCTGACATGACCTCAAGTCAGTCATTTTTTTTAGTTTGACTAGCTAGATCATACGATATATGGTTCGATGCGCCGTGATGGTTGTAGAAACAGAATGGTGGCAAAATCACTGCTCTAACCTTTTAAAAAACTTAAAGAAGTTATTAACCAAACAACTTTTCAGTAAAATAGCATTTTGACCTTTGCTGACCTCTGGAGCCTTAACTATTGAACCGATCTCAAAACTGAGGACATGTTGGCGAAACAGTGTTTTAAGAGCATTGCAGTGCTACTTTTTTCGGATTGCTCCTAGCTATGTTAGTTACTGAGCTGGCCCGGATTATGTAAAGCAATGCTAATTCGGGGAAAAACACAAAATTGTAATATTCCGTAGCATATACACATCAAAGTAAAAATACTGTTTGTCATATAACCAAGTCGCACAGGCGTCACCGATGAACTCTACATTATATCTATATAAAATATATATATATATATATTTTTTAAATGTGGGGGGGATGTCGGCTGGAATGAGGAAAAAAATGTGTTCCTCATTTTTATGCGTGTTAAATTGTTGCCTTTGCAACAACTTAAAGGTGGATTTCCATGTTACAGTTGGTATTTAATTAACTAGCGCTGCGCGAAATTGTTTCAGGTTTGCATAACAACACCCATAAATTTTCCAACCGAGGTTTTGTCTGATGATTGGTCCTCCATTTCAAAATCCGGAGATACCAAATAGCAAAGAGTAGGAGGCAGTTAACATTGTTGGCGCCCTCGACCTAAAACGTGGGTCCCTGGTCCCTCGAAACGGATACACCTGAGCTGAGCATATCCTTCTCAACTGTCCAGCCCTCATGGGAGTCCGCCTGAAACACATGGGGGCCATCAATCCAACACCTGAAGAGGTCCGGAGCAGTGGAGTGGCCGTGTATGCCACCGCCAGGGACATCCAGAGCCGCAAGGCTACGCACTACGTAGGAGCAATCCTACCGGAGGGTAACAACAACAGGTGCAGTACTGACCTGCCTCCATGGCCGGGTCGCGGTCAATGTTGGCTGCAGCCCGCTCCAGTCGCCGGTAGTCGGACAATAGCTGGCTGCCTTGCTCTATACTGCCCAGGCCATCCAGATCTGGGGAACATAGCAGCACACATCGGTACACGAACACCGCATAATCATGCATTTACCAGCTGCATGGCTTCCTGGTATATACATTTCGCAACAACCGATCAACGCTGCCTTTTTATTGGTCTACAGTCAGCCTTGTTGAAAGAATACTAGCCGATCTCTTCTTCCATAGCGTAGGGTCAGGTGCGGTCGGACCAGAACCTAATACATCAGATCAGACGCGTCTTCGCATCCAAACGCAGTGCACACAAATGCTCGCTTGATGATGGCCAGGGTCTGGTAAGCGTTGCTGACTGCTACTGTTATCAGTAAGCTGGTTGATGGGGCTGGTTACCTGTGAGCAGGTTGATGTGGCTGGTTACCTGTGAGCAGGTTGGTGAGGCTGGTTACCTGTGAGCAGGTTGATGGGGCTGGTTACCTGTGAACAGGTTGATGGGGCTGGTTACCTGTGAGCAGGTTGATGGGGCTGGTTACCTTGACAGGTTGTGGGCTGGTTTACCTGTGGCAGGTTTGCATCGGGCTGGTTAACCCCCACCCATCGTGGAGCAGGTGATGGCGCTGGTTACTTGAGCAGCTTGATGTGGGCCTGTTACCTGTGAGCAGGCTTATTGAGGCTCTGCTTACCGTGAGGCAGTGGTTGATGTGCGCTGTGGCAGGTGGAAATCTGCGGACAGGCAGAGCTGGGAGAGTTTTCGGACTACTGCAATTTAGACCCTGATTTTATAGGTTTATCTGCTGACGCATTGAACGAGCAGATCTGCACTACGATAATAGGATCGGCAACCAAAGCAATCCCCAAAGCATCTCCTCTTCCGAAGCGCATCCCGGTTACATGGTGGTCCGAGGAATGTCGCCTTACAATCCGGGAGAGGCGACGTTGCTATAGAGCGTTTGAGCGACACCTCACAACCGAGAACTTGATGCACTTCCGCAAGGCGAGAGCTTTCGCGCGAAGAACAATGCGAGAGGCCAAACGTAATTCCTGGACTTCTTACATCAGCACAATGAATCGTTTCACCCCCTGGGCTCGGTGTGGCGGCGCATTCATCGTATTTCTGGTCGCAGCACTCCCTTTCTTTCATCAGTTCTCACTCTTCCTAATGGCTTGACTCTTTCCAACCCCCTGGAAGTGGCCAACGTCATCGGAGAGAAGTGGGCCGAACGCTGGAGGCTGGGTTCTACCCACCCGACTTTCATCCGGCATAAGCGAGCGAGTGAGAGATCGCCCATCGACTTTTCGTGTTCTGATTCACCGGCTTTTAATGACTCTTTTACTTTTGACGAGCTCGAAGGGACTATAGGACGCCTGCGGAGTACAGCTGCGGGGCCTGATTGTATTCATAACGACATGCTGAAGAAGCTCAATCCACGATCACTTGACACTTTGCTGGCGTTTTATAACCACATCTGGACCTCCCACGAGTTCCCTTGTAGCTGGAGAGAGGCAACTGTCTTGCCAATCTTAAAACAAGACAAAGGACGGACTGACCCTCTACACTACGACCATGCACTTACCTTCAATGCCTTTGTAAGTCCTAGAAACCCATGGTAAAACCACAGGTGGTTGTGGTACCTGGAGAAGATGTTGTTTTTTTCCAGCGCCCAGTGCGGGTTTAGAAAGAAACAGACTGCACCACAGACCACTGGTATCCAATGGACACGGCGGTTCGCCGGTCGTTCGCGTGCAAGCAGCACACATTTGCTGTGCTGTTTGATATTTAAAAGGCCTATGATACCGCATGGCGCCATGCGATTCTCCGTAAGCTACGGGGTGCCGGAGTCCGAGGTCACATGGGACATTTCATTGCAAATTTCATCCAAAAACACACCTTTCGAGTGAGAGTGGGCACGTCGCTATCAGACAGTTTCATTCAGGAAAGTGGTGTTGCACAGGGAAGCGTTTTAAGTGTGACAATGTTCGGAGTTCTCATCAATGACATTTGCGACTCTCTTCCACCAACAGTCCAGCGCTCACTCTTTGTTAATGATTTCGCCATTTGGGTGTCGACATCCACGTCCCTGTCGGCTCAGAGGCAGCTCCAGATGTGCATCGACGGTTTGACCAGGTGGAGTCTTTTAAATGGTTTTAAGTTCTCTACTAGGAAATCCGTCTGTCTTCACTTCTGCCGGCGTACGCGATAATGTCCAGACATTGTTCTGCGCCTCTACGGGCAACCCATCCCCGTGAAGGACAAGGCGAAGTTCCTTGGGTCACTTTGACAGAGCCTGTCAACGTCCCCATATTGCGCCAGCTGAAGGCACAAATGCCACACAGCGCCATTTGAATATCCTGAAGGTACTTCACGCATGTCGTCACGGTGCAGATAGGACAACGCTTCTACGGCTTTTACCAGTCGCTCTAGTCAGATCCGTGAATAGACTACGCATCATTGTCTGAATTGAAGGGCTGAGGCAGCACGAAGCAATCCCTCGACAGCCATACACCATGCGTCGATGTCGACTAGCATGGGCTTTTACAGACCTCCACGTAGAGCCAGCTTTTGTGGATGCGAGAGGACCACCCCCTGATCTGAACGGAAGCGCCTTGCCCTTCTTACGTGTCTGTAAACCAAGCAGATCCGGACCACCCACGTTGCGGACTTTACTCAGTCACTCGTCCAGCTCTTTTCTTTAAACTGTCAGAGCTCCTCCCGTGCCTGTCTTCTCTGCTCAGAGCTGGATGCAGGATGGCATTGACATCAATAGTGTGGCCACACGACGGACCGGTCGGGTAGAGCCGTGGCGCTTATCAGGGCTTTGCTGTGACATAAGCCTCTTGCAACACGTTAAATCAGCCACCATGCCGAACGAATTTAAGCAGTATGCGCTGCAAAAACTTGACTCGTATGCTGAGTTCCGGAGGTTTTTTACTGACGGATCAAAGGGCGCTGAGGGCGTGGGCTGCGCGTTCGTCACCAGGTTTTAAAGTACATTCGTCGACACAGTCACAACCGTTGTCTTGTAGTCACGGACTCGGCCAGCTCAGTGATGGCGCTCCGTAGACAGTCGGTTTCCTCATCGCTATTGTTTTACAGATTTTAGAACCTCTTGACCCACTAATCCACTTGGATGTGGAGAAGTTAAAGTTTCTGTGGGTGCGCAGCCACGTTGGGCGTTGAGGCAATGAGAGAAGCCGACGAATGCTGCCGAATGCTTCGCGCTCCTCACGTATTCGTTCGCTTGAGATAGGGGCCGACGATCTGAAGCCAGCTATAGGCCACACCGTACTCGCCGAATGGCATAGATGGGATAAGGAGTCGGACTGCGCTCTGAGACGCCTTCGCCCGAACATCGGCAGGTGGGAGTCGAGCAGCAGGCGTAACAGGATTGAGGAAGTGGCGCTAACTAGACTCCGCATCGGCGCATCGGTCACTGCCACGCCACTCACAGCCACCACCTGACCAGCTCTGAGCCGCCTCTGTGCAGCTACTGCAACGCTCCACTGAGTGCGAAGCACGTTTTATGTCCTAGTGACATCTGCGAACAGTTGAAGGTAATCAAGTTGCGTTTCTTTCCCAATGCATCGCTCGATGACGTACTGGGTGACATGCAACGGTAGTTACGCTGCAATCGGTTGAACATTCGCATGGGGGTCAACAATTGCAAAAACCAAAAAATTTGTCCATTTTTCCGGAAAAAAATTGCGTCTTTCGATTAGTTTAGGCCGCTTAGCTTCAGCTGGTGATATCAGGGCTTTCCGATTTCATCTTGTAACAAAATACCGGTCTTGCAACATTCTTGCAACAATCTGCACATTTTCCAAATTTGTATCCGGGGGTTTCTTGACTTGGGACGAATTAGATCTGTGCCATTGGCGATCGTATTTCTTGCGTTTCGATTTTCGAGCTCTCTTGGAACCCCGCGACAATCCTTCATTGATCTTATCATCGCAATGCCTCACCGACCTCGTACAGAATTAATGTTTTTATGAGGTGCGTCTAGTCAACATATAGATACTCTCGCTGCTTCAGGATAAAGCATGTCCACTGATGGTAACGGAGGTCTTGTACAGTGGTATATAAAGGAAAGGTATCCACGACACAGGACTAACGAGATATCTCGCATGATAGTTCGTGGCATGGATCCCTTCCCTACATTGGTTCCCGTGCTTCGCCCCAACACAACAATTCCCTTTAATATCGCCCTGCTACTTTACACCCCGTCAACACTACTTCCTCACCCTCGTAACCTCCCTGACCCAAACCTTCCCACCAATAGTTCATTTCCCTTTTCTTTATCTAGAAATAACTCGTCTTACTGCGCCCTTTTTTATTACTTCTCCTCCGTCTCCGTGTCCTACTAAGAACCCGCGGTCGCACGGCTCAGAGCTACTTGAGCAAGTAACGGCTGCATTCGCACGCCGGCTTGTTGCAATCACCTGCCACGACGATGTACCCTAATCAGTCACGCGGCGACCTGTTTCCCTTTCGCCCGCGTACGCCACCGATCCTAATATCTTCCCGCAGTTGCAAGTATCTTACGATAGCCACTCCCCGGCCTTTCCGGATCAACCTGTGGAGTTCCACAACCTGACTAGATCCTAAGATTTTCAAGTCGAGCAACCGCAGAGACACAGAGTGCGCGTTTAACCCAGATCGCTGTCCGTCTGAGTCGATCGCCAGCATCGCAAGACCTCCGCTGGTGACCTTATTCCATCTGCCTTCCCTGGCGGTTGCAGCCTCAACAACTTCTCCCTGTCGCGTCCTTGCACCCTTCTCTCACTCCATGTCTCACCTGACATCGCACTCTATTACAACTCCCCGAAATCGCAGCGTTCAGAGCTTACTTGAAGAGCGGTCGTGAGTTCGCGTACTGCCGTTCCTTGTTGTCAATCACCTGTGCAGCTATGATTGACGCTAATCAGTCCGCGGCCGGACGTTCCCCTTCCCGCGTGTTTGCCTGATGCCTTACATTCCCAGTCTGGGATTCGTTAACGATAGCGCGCGTAAGCCGGTGCCGTCGCCCCCCGGAAGCTCCAACGATGGACCCTAAATCTAATAATTTCGTCAAAGCGGTGAGAGCAAGATCTGCATGTTGCGATACAAAGCGCCATGGCTCGTTCGTTCGGCATGCATCACAGGCTCCCCTCGGTGGACCTAGATCTTCTCCTCCGGGGTGGCACTCTCCTCACCCATTCACCACCCGCTTCCCACATCTCGACCACCGATGTCTTCTCTGACGGCACCATCCCTCGCCTTCGACCACCTTACCTCGGCAGTACTATTCCTCGCCGCTCAGCTCATCTTTCCTCATCTTCCACCTAGCCCCAGCGTCTTACAGCGTCAATGTCCAGCGAATCAAAGCTGCACCTTTGGCCAAAACAAACTCCCAGCTCTTATTTCTACTATTCTGGGCGCTCCTTCTGGGCTCTCTACTTCACCACCACCACGTATCTCAGTCGTATACAAGCCCATAAATCCTTCAGCGAAAGATCATTGTCAGCAGCGTCAAATGTACACAGAGGTACAGCGACATATCTCCTCGTCCCGGCTAGGATAAGCTGTCACCTTCAACGTTGTCATCTCTCGGTTCTTCTCAAATTCCTCTTCAGCTCGAATGACGGGTATGGTCTTTGCACTAATACACGCCAGTATGCATGTGCATAAACGTGGGACCTTCGCACGCACCGAGATGTGTATGCTTG
>VOPJ01007642.1:0-24435 GCA_014673585.1 Semibalanus balanoides
GAGGTTTATACATCTTTCTAGGGTGTTGCCATTGTCTTAGTTTGCATGTGCTTAGATAGGATTGAGAGAAGAATACAGGCAAATGCCAGTGGCTGACATATTTTTGAAACCCTTCCTTTTGTGTGCACACCACACCAGTGTGTCGTTTTATTGTTAGTATACGCGTATTGACATGAACACCCATTTTTACGCATGTATACTGGACTGTTTATCAGACGTTTTCATTCATTGTTTGCCATATGATCCTGATTGAAATGCAAAAGGCCTCATTTCGCATCAACAAGGAGTCGCCAAAGCAAAATTTTGCGTCTTAGGAGACCTGATCCGCCGCAGAAGTTTTCCTTTTTGGGCTTAAAGACCCGCGCGGCGGGCTTGACCACGCTGGCGGCGGGCCGGCGGGCCAAATTTTGATGTGGAGGATGGGTAATACAAAGTGATCGTAAGTGCTACAGACTCGGGCATTGGCGTCAAACTTTAAAGCTGAATACCAGTTATATTCCGTTACATGCGTCCTGCATCCACATTTGTACAGTGTATGTGTTTTTGCGCATTAATGTCCCCGATTTTTAGTCGAAAATGGGTGCAAAATCACCATTTTCAAGATTTTACCCCCCTCGCGACCCCTAAACGTCGTCAAATTATTTTAATGTGCCGCATTGAACTGAGCATGTCCAATAGCATGGAAAACTGTATCCGCTATAATTTCTCCGAAAAAAGTAATATCTTTGCGCCACCGCTGTGCCTGCCCAACTTCGCCCCAAATGTCTGATATCAATGTTTCAGCCAACAGTGACACTGCCCAAACTTACCAATGCTGATTACCCCTCAGCCCAACTTTACCCCAATGTCTGGATATCAATGTTCAGCGCCAACAGTTCCATGCCAACTTACCCCAATGTCTGACTTACCCCCAGCCCAACTTACCCCAATGTCTGATATCAATGTTCAGCCAACTTCGAGCTTGGCTCATGATGGGCATCTTAGGTTATCACATCACACCACTACATTTTGCCAATTTTACCACTTTGGTTTATCAAACACCGCCGGATACACGTCTCTCCAACGACAAATTTGTTGTACGATATGCCCACTATTCCAGTCCATAGAACCTTAAAGAATCATGTCTGAAGAATGCCATACCATATAATTCAGTTTTTGCCATTCCAACAAGTATATACATCTAAGAAATATCGTGTGGTCAATGCTGTGCCGCACACCTCAGCAGTTCCTATTCCAGTAAACAGGAGAGATTTGGATAAAAGTACGCACTAGTGCATATTGCTAACTCAGGTTTCTTTGTAGTTCTGTCGTCACTGTCGCTGTCGCATGATTAGAGTGACAAATCGATATGTCAAGCATGGTCAGATTGGTCGCGGGCTCTTTGCGAAAACCTTGCATTTACGTACCCGTGCCCGTCGGCGACAGGGTGGGTAAAATTGCGCACTAAGTGACTAATTGCGGATGAGAGTGCGCACTCCTTGGAACCTTGAACTTTGTGTATACAAAAGAAAGAAACATATATGTTGTGTGTTTCAGTGATAGGGAATTTTACAACGTTCTTTGGACCAAAACTTTCGTTATTAAACGCTTATGCCCAGGCATGAATTTAGGGACAGTGGACACTTGCGTTCCTAAAATCGTTTAAGCGCTAGCATTTTCCGGAAGTAGGTAAATTGGGACCACATGGACTTGGTGGTTTCATATTTTAGGGGTCCGATTCCGAAGACACTGTTAAAGTAAGTGCAAGGGCAACACCATAGGAGGTACGGGGGTCGTGTCTCCCAAACATTTTTTATTTTTACTTTACGCCTATGGACGTTGCTTGGAAAGAATTGACTTAAAAATGCCTCCGTTCCACAACTTCGAAAGGTGGCGTCACTCTTGGGTAAGTGGGGGTGCCCCACCATGTAGGAAACCCCGCCATACTCCGCCATACCCGGCAAACCCCGCCATGCCCGGCAAACCCCGCCATACCCCACTATACCAAGACAACCGTCATATATAGATAGTATAAGCTAACGCCTAGCGTTCAGGTGCTAAATTATAGTTCTACCGAGAGATGGTTTAATTTTCAACACCGATATTATATATTATATATAGAACTCGTTCAAAACTCCACGGAAGGTGTTCACCATAACCATGCTGCTCGGTAGAGACGGAAATATAGCACTGAACGCTAGGCGTAGCTCTTAATTCGGAACAATAGACGGTTTGGCGGGGTATGTGGGGTTATGGCTAGAGATATGATAGGAATAGGCGTGGGTTTTGCCGGTATGGCGAGTATGGCGGGGTTTCCTACATGGTACCAGCGAGGCATATACAAGAGTGGCGATATTAGAAGTTGTGGACGGAGCCACGATTACACTATTTTCGTATCTATTTCTGCGATTCGGCAGTCAGATCAAATAATGTTTGGGAGACACGACCCCCCGTACCTCCTATGGTGTTGCCCCTTGCATTACCTTTAACAGTGTCTTCGGATATCGGACCTAAATATAAGTACATTGGTCGCAATTTACCTTTAGGACATCGAGAGCTTAAACGATTCTTTAGGAACGCAAGTGTCATGATAATTATAGACATAGAGGATAACGCGTTTAATAACGAAAGACTTTGGTCAGAAGAACGTTGTAAAATTCCCTATCAACTGAAACACACAACTATATGTTTCTTTCTTTTGTATAAACACAAAGTTCAAGGTTCCCCAGGAGTGGCGCACTCTCATCCCGCATTAGTCACTTAGTGCGCACATTTTTACCCACTTCGTACCCTGGTCCGACGGGCACGGGTACGTAAATGCAAGGTTTTCGCAAAGAGCCCGCGACCAATCTGACCATGCTGAACATATCGTTTGTCACTCTATCATGCGACAGCGAAGTGACGACAGAAACTACAAAAGAAACCTGGAGTTAGCAATTGCACTAAGTGCCGTACTTTTATCCAAATCTCTCCTGTTTACTGGAATAGAACTGCTGGGTGGTGCGGCACAGCATTGACCACACGATATTTTCTAGATGTATATACTTGTTGGAATGGTAAAACTGAATTATATGGTATGGGCCATTCTTCAGACATGATTCTTTGGGAGTTTCTATGGCACTGGAATAGTGGGCATTCGTACACAAATTTGTCGTTGGAGAGACGTGGTATCCGGCGGTGTTTTTTGGTTACCAAAAGTGGTAAAAATTGGCAAAATGTATGGTGTGATGTGATAACCTAAGATGCCCATCATGAGCCAAGCTGCGAGTTGGCTTGAAATTGATATCAGACATTGGGGTAAGTTGGCTGGGGGTTAGTCAGAACATTGGGGGTTAAGTTGGGCCAGTGGACACTGTTGGCTGAACATTTGATATCAGACTGGCGGAATAGACCAGTGTGTTGCGAGCGACATTGGGCTGGTACGTTGGAGCAGAGGAAACAGTTGGCTGACACAGATGTGGACTGTCAGACATTGGTGGCGAAACAGGTTGTACAATGTGACACTAGGGTGGCGCAAAATATACTTTTATGTCGGAAAAATTATAGCGGATACAAGGTTTTTTCCCATGCTATTTGGACATGCTCAGTTCAATGGTGCACATTAAAATTAATTTTGGACGACGTTTAGGGGTCGCGAAAAAATCGGTTGAAAATGGTGATTTTGCTCATTTTCGACTAAAAATCGGGACATATTTGCCCATAACACATAAACTGTACAAATGTGGGTTAAAGGGACAAATGTAACGAATATACTGGTAATTCAGCTTTCGTTTGACGCCATGCCCGAGTCTGTAGCACTTCGGATCACTTTTGTTACCATCCTTCACATCAATATTGGTCCCGCGGCCCCGCGCCAGCGTGGGTTCAAGCCCGCCGCGCGGTCTTTAAGCCAAAAAGGGAAACTTTCGTGCGGGGATTCGGTCTCCTAAGGACGCAAAATTTTGCTTGGCGACTCCTTGTTGATGCGAATGAGGCCTTTTGCATTTCAATCAGGATCATATGGCAAACAATGAATAACGTCTGATTAAACAGTCCAGTATAAAACATGCGTAAAAATGGGTGGTTCAATGTCAATACGCGTATACTAACAATAAACCGACACACTGGTGTGGTGTGACACAAAAGGACGGTTTTCAAAAATATGTCAGCCCACTGGGCATTGGCTGTAATTCTTCTCTCAATTCCTTTCTAACGCACATGTCAAAACTAAGACACTGGGCAACAACCTAGAATGTATAAAACCTCACCCTACCCTGATAGGCGTATCCAGCTTATTTGTTTAAAACAGCTGGTCATCTCAAATGACTATTTACAACTTTGGCGGTACAAACTATCTACGAATGGTTAATACGCATTGACTAAAGAGCATAACCTTATGCCTGTGCCAAGCCTATATATGCTGCCGGTAAGTAAACCCTTACGTCTGGGTTACTACATTTCTCCAAGCGTTGGATTTCTGCAATCGGAAACTGGTCGCCTGTGGATCTCGAGACCAACCTGCATAACGTGTCTGCAGTTGAGCCTCATCTTTGGTGGACGTGTTTATGAAGTTGTCGATCATCCTTAATGCCTACGCTCCGACATTCGATTTAAATTCTTGAGGCTGGTGACGACTCACTGAACTTATTGGAACTCGTCGTTCTGCCCCCACCTGACGCAGCACGGCAGTGGAGCCAGGTTGGGGCTAGAACGCCCACAATCAAGCAGAAAATGAGCCACGACGCTATCGACGATCCTCATCGAGCCGCAGCTGACTCTACGATGACTGAATTGTCGTCGGTGAAGTCCTCCAGGCTTGCCGGAGCTCAGCAACGTAGCGCCATGACCACCTTCTCCTCCCCAGAGACCATTCAGCTTGACAGCGCCAGGGGAACTAGCTGCGGCCGCAGAAATCAGACGTGGCGCGCCTCCACTCGAAGCGCCACCTTAGTGACGAAGCGCAACCATTCTCAATAGCAGTGCGCGCAGCTCCTCCTCCAGGCCGAGCTGGTTTCACTGGTCAGGGTATCTTAGAGACGGATTGATGCGCACTGCTGCGTCGTATGGCGTGCGCTAAATGGCGCCCTTATTACACGCCAAGCCTGGCTGGCCTGCCCTGTACCGCCGACGCTCCGGCACTGGACGCTGGCGCTCCAACAGGAAAGTCAACATTACAAGACGGTGGATATCGAGTCGCCGAGGCGGCGCTCCGAGTGGCACTCGCCCGTCTTGGTATCTGCGCCCAAATAGTGCCCCTGGCGGTTTGTGTAGCCGGAGGGTCTATGGGAAAGCGAGGACAACAATGGTGCGCCGCTGCTGAGCTCTGGTAAGCCTGAGAACTTCCCGACGACAATTTAGTCATCGTAGAGTCAGCTGAGCTCATGGAGCTCGTCGATGGGCGGTCGTGGCTCATTTTCGCTGATATGGCGTCTCCAAGCCAACCTGGCTCCACCTACCGGAGGCTGAGTGGGGGGCAGAACAACGATTTCCATAAGCTCAGTGAGTTCGTCACCAGCCTCAAATTGAGGTGACAATCATGTAGCGGAGCGTGACATTGAGATGATCGGATTGAGAACTCGATTGGCAGGCACTTATGCGGGTGGGTCGAGATCCACAGGCGACCAAATCCCATTGCAGAAATCCAACGCTGATAAAATGTAAGGTAAATCCAGAGGGCTAAGGGGTACACAGCCGCAGCATATATAAGGCTTGGCACAGGCAAAGGTTATTGCTCTTAGTCCATGCTTATTTAACTTCGTAGGATAGTTTGCATACAACAAAATTGTAAATAGTCATTCAGATGACCAGCTGGCGTAAACAAATCAGCTGGATACGCCTTATCAGTGTAGGAGCGAGGTTTACACATGTTTCTAGAGTGTTGCCATTGTCTTACTTTTGATGTGCTTAGGTAGGATTGAGAGAGAATGCGAGGTGAATGCCAAGTGGCTGCAATATTTTTAAACCCTCCTTTTGTTGCCACCAACATAAATGCGTCGTTTAATTGGTGCGTATACGAGTATTGACATGAACCACCCATATTTCGCATGTATACGGACTCGGTTAACAGACGCTTTTCATTCATTTTTTGCCATATGATCCTGATTGAAATGCAAAAGGGCATCATTTACTTCAACAAGGAGTAACCAAGTAAGCATTTTGAGTCCTTAGGAGACCTGCAACCCCGCGCAAAGTTTTTCGCTTTCGGCTTCAAGACCGTCGCGGCGGATTTGAACCCACGCCTGGCGGCCGGGGCCGCCGGGGAACAATTATTTATTGGAAAGTGTGTATAATAAAGTCAACCGTAAGTGCTACCAGTCGGCATAGCGTCAAACGAAAAGCTGAATACCAGTTCTATTGTTAAATGCGTCCCCTGTCCTACAAATGTACAGTTTAATATGTTTTGCGAATTATGTCCAGATTTAAGTCGAAAATGAGCAAGGCAATATTCACAAGATTTTGTCGCGGACCCTAACGTTGTCAAAATTAGTTTAAATGTGCCCATTGAACTCAGCAATGTCCAAAACCATAGGGAAAAAACCTGTATCCGCTATAATTTTTCCGAAAAAAGTATATTTTGCGCCACCCAGTGGTCACTGTTGGCTGATCATTGCATCTGGAATACCCTTAGAACCGTCTCTGAAGTATGTACAAAAACGAGTGTACTGCAATGTAAGCATCCCAAGCTGGTACGTCTGATGACTAGGCATAAGACCTTTCAATTCCATGCAATTGTACCGTTATTTTATCGTACCGGGAACATTATTAAACGTGCTATGCTGAATGCTCTCAATGAAATGAACTTTAGTCCTCTGAACGTTTTGTTGTGTTCGACTCGAAAGCGTTTAGTCAATTTCGCTTAAAACTGACTAAACTTATATGAATCAGAATTGATTAAAATAGCAAAGGAGAGAATAGATAAATCACTTACCGGAGATATGTTGTTTGGTTTTCAGTTCCCTTTCAGCTGACTCTGAATCGATACTTTCTCAATTAAGTCGAAATGAGTCAAAACACAGACGACTTAAACAGCTCCTGACGTATTAGCTTGGCGATATCAGTGTCACAAAGACAAACTATTTCTTAGTGACGTAAGCATTTCATGCATTTATATTTAAATTAAGAAGTTAAAGTTCTGTGATATGGTATAGGTGTAAGTATAGTAATCTCACGTATTTGTGACATTTTAAGATTCCAATGGTAAACAGATACGCTATCACCTCATATCATGACAAAACTAAATCAAGATAGCAGAGGCAGGTGCTTCCGATTCCCATCAATATCACATAGACTGAATCCCTGGTTATTTTGCAGCGCGACTCGCCAGAGCACGCAAGCCGCTTGTGACGACAATCTAAACTGCTCTGACAATTGATAAGTCCTATCCGTTAACAATTTGTATCGCAAGGTAAAACCATATTTAATCACCAAATCTGCAGTGTAGCGTTCCGAAACGGGAATTGTTACAACGTTTTGTTTTGTTTGAGAGCTTCAGCCAAGCCGCAGGCAGCAGTAGATTAAATTGGTAAAGCCGTATGGGTTTGTCTGATGTTATTTACCACAGAAATCCCATTCATGATCAGTGGCTTTGTTCCACAACAAATACGCAGATGCAGTGGGTATATTCTCACTTATCATTTCCGATTCAAACGCGTAAAGGCTAATTTCAGCAATATAACAGCACTTATACATACTTCAAGCAGAATATATACAAATATTTGGCATTCACATATGACACGTCAAAGGTAAAACAAACACGGCCGCCGCCGCCCATTGCGCGCGGGCAGCGACAACAAAGCGCTCGTTGGTTTGAAAAGACAACAGTTTAGAAACAACACAGAAATACTCTCGCAAAAATAAATAATATCACGTGGTTGTGTGTGCCGCGCCGTGGCGGCGGCTCAGTAGAACCCGGGGTTTGTGTGCTCGATGATGCAGCGTTTGCAGTACTTCTTGACGGTGCGGTAGCCCTCGAGCGTGACGGGCGAGTCCTGGATGTTGAGCTGCTGCAGGCCGCGGCAGTAGTACGCGATGAACTTGATCCCAGCGTCACTGATCATCTCACAACTCTTCACGCTCAGCTTCTTCAGGTTCGGGCAGTTTTGCGACAGCATCTTGAGGCCGTGGTCGGTGACATCACACTTCCCGATGTCGAGCGCGCGCAGCCTCTGGCAGCAGCGCGCCACCACCTCCATGGAGGCGTCGCTGACGGCCTCGCAGCCGCGCACGTTCAGGTAGCGCAGCTTGTAGCAGCTGCGCGCCACCTGTTTGACGCCGGCGTCGGAGACGCGGTCGCACTTGGCCACGCTGAGGTAGCGCAGCGTGGGCCCGAGCCGCGCCAGCTCGTGTAGGCCGTAGTCGGTGACGCGGGAGCAGTCGGAGATGGAGAACTCGCGCAGGCTGACGCAGTAGCTGGGCACGTGCCGGATGCCCATGTCTGCCGGCGGCGGAGAGGCGGACAGACACGTCAGTGGCGCGGCATGGGAGAGACAGACATGGGTGCGGCCGGCGCCGTGTGCACCGCTACACCTGGCTATCTGTCTACCGTCTACTCTGAATAGCTGCTAGCTGCTACACAAACACAGGAAAGCGCTGAATACGTTGTAGAACATTACGTACGTTGCTTATGTGGAGAAGCTTGATGATAATTAATTAATAAATCCCATAGCGAGCAAAAATATACAACACGAGTAGAAATAACTAGCACCACTCGAGGTACCTTTATATCGACAGTTCAGCTAACTATTTCTAAACACGATGAAACACTAAACTCTGAATCTCATCCTTTAAACCATATCGTCCTAATGACAATACAAAACCCACGAAGACGTAGCTCAACACATGTTAATCAGCACTACCCACGCTACGCTGCGGAAGCTTCACTCTGAATAGCTTCCCTACCAGTACCGACACTATTCTGTGTCCACTACACGGGAGCGACTCGCTCAGCCCTCCCACACGGCTCTGACGGCGCGGTGGCTCGGCCGGTCGGCAAGCTCACCTGTCAGCTGGTCGCAGCGGCGCATGTAGAGGTTCTGCAGCTGGGGGCAGTTGTGCACGATCACCTTGAGACCGGCGTCGGTGAGACTGTGGCAGTCCGTCAGGTCCACGTACTGCAGACTCAGCTGGCGGTCGGCGCTGGCCAGTGCCTCGCTGCTGAAGTCGATGCACGTGACGCGGTGGCAGCCTGTGAGACGGCAGAAAGGTGGGGTCAGCTGCAGTCAGGAGCACGGCAGACACGGTCCTCACGCCTCATATCGGTCCGGGCCTCTACAGCCCGGCTCCTCCTCTCCCACATCGGCCGGTAGCTGTGACAGGCTCACCGGCCGCCGCTGAAGAAGCGTGCTAGGAAGTATACATGACACCATGGGTGTCGTTTTTGTATAGGCCTATAGTAGGGCCCAAGCCCTACCAATAATTTCACATTTTAACATAGACCTATGGTGTTGCATGGTAAGAATGACATTGAAATATATAAAATTAGCATTGGAGCCCTACCGATCATTTTCAGAAACTGACGCCCGTGCATGACACAGTGCTCTCCTCATGAGCTAGTCGGCATAAGTTGACCATCGCTGCAACAAGCATGTCCCAGCTGCAGAGGCAGAGAGACGTTTGAATCGTGGTTTCCAGGTAAATTAATTCACATGCGTGCTTTGGCATGTCAAACTAAAATATAACGTCGTCTGTATAATTCGTCCTATTTTGTAGACATGTTTCTTTGCGTTCGCGTCGCCTTTTAAAAACTTGGGAGACTAGCTAAACATGTAATCCACCTAAAAGTTAACATTTATGAAGGAAGCATGGGCCCTGGGGACAGCTAAGAAGAGCCTCTGCTAGACACTTAATGCATTTTCTGCGCATTTTTCCATTTTCAAAATTTGTATAAGCAATTGCAAAACTCGTGTCATGCAGCAAAGTGGCGCGAAATTTCCAAGCTTTTCACTGTGGATAGCTGGATTTGTACTGCTGCAATAACAATTTTTACGATAAATTGTCAACGTTTTTTTTGGGGAAAGACATTCTGGACCCCCTACCAGGTTGTTGGGGACATGACCTGATTTCCCCCTCTGGATCCGCTAGTGAGCCAGTGCGAATAAGCCATGCACCAAATATTAATCTGTGGCACATGCCAGCACTAGCCATCAGTGCCCCTGGCATGGACTGAGCCCCGGTCGTTATTGCCGACACAAAGTACTGCCAATCACGCTAGGTCCTGGAAAGTTCCTTATGAACCCGGCTCGTGGTTGCCGTGGTGTTCTGTAAATACGGACCGCTTGCTGGCGCAGCGGAAACAGTGCACAACTGACAGCTGTCACGACATCCGGTTAGTACAACGTCCGTTACACGTGACACGACAGCAGGTTAATGATCGTATAGGGGACAACGTCGCCTAAACATATTTATGGGGCGCAAGCGAAGCGCTCGCGTTATCGGTCAATTCATACGAGCAGTGCACTGACCCCTGCTTGTACTCGAACGCAGGAGGTGACAATGTCCCTATGACGTCAGACCCTGTTTGTCCCCCGACTGTGAATCGCGCGCGAATATTAGTACTTGCCGAGCGCTGGAGCACAGGACGTGAATAATTTCAGCCCGCCGCCACCCCAGCGCCATGCCTAGGAACTGCATTTTCATGGACTGTCCTTGTGTTTTATGTGTCGTGGTGAGGGTCTTTTTCACCTCTCCAAAAAAACTGATAATCAAATACAGTCCCGTTACACACTTACCAGTTTTTTTTGCGAGCGCGAGGGCGACCGGATAAATACAACGTTACACCAACAGCACGATCCTTATATCGTAATCCTGACTGAATGTTTTCAAACTAAGGTCTCCCATTCGGCACTGGAAAAGAAACTAGTCATCTGAGATGCTTTCGAGACATCACATTTATCAGTCGCTGTGTATCTTTACAGCCAAGAATCTCGTTCTGAAAGAAACCTCAAGACCCCTGAGGTTTTCGAGATGTCTGGCCGAAGTGCACACGCGGACCGTATGCTAGCGCCAGATGTCATGAGTGACTTCATAATTGAGAGACAGCGTCCGTGTACTACCGCAAATTTAAAGTCGGATTGTTCGCCACGTCAATACTATGTTGGTTGAGGCCTCTATTCAGACGCCGAGCAGGCCGGTGGACAGGCGGGAGCGAGAGGAATGAACATGCAGTACCGCGGCTGCTATAAAGTACATGTATCACGCCCGACTAGCTGCTGAGTGAGCTGTGTTGCATCTCTACGATGGCGAGTTCCTTCACTCTTGGCAAACGGCCGGCACCCGTACCCCGCACCGCGCACGCCCACCGCCGTGTCGCTCCACACCCACACCGCCGCGTATCTCGGTCCTCCACACCCCGGTCACCCACCCGCCGGGTACCCCGCTACCCCACACCCCACCTGGCCTGGGTCCTCGCCACATGCCTCACACCCACCGCCGGTCTCCGCACCCTCAGTGCAGCTGCGCACCGTCGTCCTCCACCAGCCTCACACCCACCCCGGGTTCCATCCCACTACCCCACTCATCCCTAACCCGCGTGTCTCGCCTACACCCACTCTATCATCCCACGCGCCGTCCTCCGACACCCTCGTCGACACCCACTCTGCCGGTCCTCATCTATCCCTACTAGCCACCGACCTGGTCCGTAACCAGCACCCCACAGCCATCTGCGGGTCCCCGACAACTCCACACCACGCAGTGGGTCTCCACACCCACACCCACCACTGGTCCTCCACGAATCCCGCACCCACTACGCGTCCCCACACCCACTACTCCACCACTGGGTCCTCGACACGCGCCTGCAGCCCACCGCCGGTCCTTCATCCCCGAGCACCCACCACGGTCTCTAGCACCCCACACCCAGCTACTGGGTCCGTCCACACCCGCATCCGACCCGCCTGGTCCTCCACACGCCCACACCCACCACCTGGTCCTCCACAAGCCCCACACGCAACTTACCGCTGGGTCGCTTCGCGACAACCTCTACCTACCCACGCTGGGTCCTCCACAACACGCACACCTCATACACGTGGTCCTCGCGTACACCGCCACACCCACCGCTGGGAGTCACTCCGCACCCACCCGCCGGTCCTCCACACCTACACCCACCGCCGTGGTGCCTCCACAGTCCGCACACCCAACCCGCTGGTCCTCACAACCCAGCACCCTATCCGGCCGGGTCCTACCGCAACTCTCTCAGCAGCCCAACCACTGGGTCCTCCACACCCCACACCCACCGCTGGGTCCTCCACACCCCACACCCACCGCCGGTCCTCCACACCCCTGTTTAAATCACATCGCTTTGACCTCGTCTAACACTCCACTTTACCTGCATGAGCGGGAAGCATAATGGTTCCGTAAGGTGCGCTGGTGGTTAGCCGTCGCACTGCATTTTGCATGCGCTGCCGCTGTTCGATATCGTGGCGGTGGTATAGAGCGACCACTGACCATGATTATGTTTATGATTAGTTTATAAAACAGAGCAAGGCCATGATTGAAACACCATAGTGCTTTTACACTGTTTCTGACTTATTTTGCCTTTATCATGAGTGTTTATCCGTGCTGTGCTGCTGTGCTGTTTAGCAATGCTGCAGTGTGTATTGCTCAATAAACTGATGATGATGATGGTGATAATGATGATGATGACCCTGCTACGCGCACCCCCCACACGGGGCCCGGTCGCGGTCCCCGGAACCCTGCTCCTGGTTCCCTGCACCTCGCCACAGGCATCCTGTACACGGTCTCCGTAACTCTGCCCCGGTCCTATCTTTACCGCCCCCGCCCCCCCGCCAACCTAGAACATCCCGAGGACAGCTGAGCCGGCACCCGTTCCCTGCACCCGTTACCAAGGACCGGGGTTTCGATCATCCGCATGTAAAATTTCGGCCGCCTTCTGAATCTCTCTCGACTGCGACCGTACTGAAACACAGTCGCGGTCGGGACCTTGTCGTTATGGACCAATAACGCGCGCGACTGCGGCCGCACTCTAATCGAGACAGCTACTGAGTGGCATACTACGAGCGGCGGAGCCTGGACTCAGGGTTGGCTAAGTTTCGGACCACCACAGACCGCATCCTGACGGTGTTGTGGCATCTCGCTTGTCCCACGAGCGGCGACGGACGTGTCGCAGGTTAGTTCGGCGACCACCAAGTCCTGTCTCCGCTTGACGTGTGTGTGGCACGGCTGCGGGCCCACGACGCGGCGACCTGCCAGTAGTTTGCGGCCGGACTTCACCTTCCCGGACGCGTCCGAGCAGGCCTCCACCAACTCATCTCGGTCCTTGCTTACGGGGGTGTGCCGACCGCCTATCTATTCGGCACCGTGCCAGCGTTGGCGGCGATCGCACCCGACAGACCGTCCCGTGACGGGTGTGTGGCACCCGCCGACGCGTAGCGGTTCTACCGTGTCTCGAGGTTGTCGGCGACTTCACCACTACCCGGTCGTCCTGACGGTGTGTGCTATCGCCGGTCCAAGAGTCCGGGCGACCGTGCCAGGTTCTGGCGGCTAGATACACTCACTCAGACCGTCTCCGTGAGAGGTTGTTGTGTTTACGCGTTGCGTGTGATGAACCTGGAGTGGCGACCCCACTTTGGAAGCATGTACTAAAGGGCCTCGAAGGACGACTGACGCGAAGGTGTATCCGTGGGAGGGATGGTGCGGCGATGGAGACAATAGCTTGGCTGCCTGACCCTCCTATGCGAGCGGCGTTGAGAGCTCGTGACAATTCTGCAGAAGGCTTTGTCACCGATTCCGTAGGAAGTGAGGTTACAGTATGATATCGTCTAACTACCAAGCTAGTGGGTTACAATTGTGTTCCAGATTTGCAATAACAGTAAGAAAATGCCCGTCCGGGGATTCCAGATTCCCGCCTGGAATGATGGTCTGGTTCAGGAACACTGAGCCATTAGCTCTCGTCCACGGCTTTCCGTTATGCAGCAACTGCGTACGTAACTTAGGATTGTACTATAACAGCGAATAAGGTGCGCATGTGATAGCACATCTGGTATACTGATTAAAGCTATGCTTCCCATGTGGCAGCAGTGCGTTACCACATATTTGAGAGGATAGCCATCACTATAAGAGCTAGGTAAGAACGGGGCGATGGAGAGGGTTCGCAACGGAAGACGTAGTACCAAAATTGTGGGCATATTGGAAAATAAGAACTATGAGTCATAGAATCAGAAGGCCAAAAGATAAACGCAGTAGTGTGTGAAAACGGCAACTCGTGGACCTGATCTAGGCTTATATGTTCGTCACGTTTCGTGTTGTGAGGCGGATTGATGGGCATGTATCCTGTGAAGAAAGAAAGCTTAATTTAAGGAATACTGTGCGGCGACTAAATGTTACTTATATAACTAGTGTACTGCAAGTCTTCGAGCAAGGATTCGATATGTATCATCTTGTGTTATTCAATAATCAGGAGATTGGGTATGAATGGGTTATACTGGTAGATAACGCGTTTTCAAGCTCGACATCATAGATAGGAGCTCGTGCGATACTATGAATAAACCGCAGTTTCAAAACGTTAGAGCAGCTTTAATCCTACTTATATCGTTGATATCCGTAATGCTATAGAACTTGATCGTCACGAGATACGGAGATGACTTTCATCACCTCCTGGCTCCTGTTAATATGTATCATCAGGTTTCGTTTGAATTATAGCTGGCATTAACTATACGAATTGTAGTTGATTGTGTTTTATACTATGGGAATGAAGGGCAGAGAAATGGGACAATATCAAAGCAAAATAATCAAAGCTTACAATATTTAAGCGTTTTCTGCTGGCAAACATTGCATATTCAAATCGCAAAAAGAAGTCTTGCAGCAATACTCGGTGTTGAGGGTACCTATACATCTTCTTTTTGTTTACGAATCCACAAGTATTTTCATAGCATTCAGGAAATCAACCGAAGCTCTACAATTTTGTATCAAGCCAATCGCTTACCATATTGACGTCCAATGAATCATTTCACCAAGTGATCGCCGAGCCTCTCTTCACCGAGCCTGAACCTCTGCGGCGCAGACCGCCAAGGGACGAGTTCGATGCTCGACATAACGGTAGATGGCACTACTGCTGCAGTATAGGTGGCTAACTGTAGTACCGAACCCGTACACGCCGGCCGATGTCGGAGTGTGACGTGATCGACAGGCTTCGCTGAGGGATCCTCCCGTTTCCATGAGATACAAATAAAACAAGTCATAACTAATGAAACAGCTACCCGTAACCCCGAGTCCCAAACCCCAACCCTTCCAGCCGCTAGCCAGCAAGCCTCCCAGTACCCACCCCGTCAGACCCCACACCGTGCCACCCTCCCTGCCGTCCCTCCTTCCTCACCGGTCACGTCCAGGTGCTCCAGGCCGGGGCAGTTGGTCACCACCTCGAACAGCGCCTGGTTGCTGATGTTGACGCAGCCGCGCAGCTCNTTTTATCGTACCGGGAACATTATTAAACGTGCTATGCTGAATGCTCTCAATGAAATGAACTTTAGTCCTCTGAACGTTTTGTTGTGTTCGACTCGAAAGCGTTTAGTCAATTTCGCTTAAAACTGACTAAACTTATATGAATCAGAATTGATTAAAATAGCAAAGGAGAGAATAGATAAATCACTTACCGGAGATATGTTGTTTGGTTTTCAGTTCCCTTTCAGCTGACTCTGAATCGATACTTTCTCAATTAAGTCGAAATGAGTCAAAACACAGACGACTTAAACAGCTCCTGACGTATTAGCTTGGCGATATCAGTGTCACAAAGACAAACTATTTCTTAGTGACGTAAGCATTTCATGCATTTATATTTAAATTAAGAAGTTAAAGTTCTGTGATATGGTATAGGTGTAAGTATAGTAATCTCACGTATTTGTGACATTTTAAGATTCCAATGGTAAACAGATACGCTATCACCTCATATCATGACAAAACTAAATCAAGATAGCAGAGGCAGGTGCTTCCGATTCCCATCAATATCACATAGACTGAATCCCTGGTTATTTTGCAGCGCGACTCGCCAGAGCACGCAAGCCGCTTGTGACGACAATCTAAACTGCTCTGACAATTGATAAGTCCTATCCGTTAACAATTTGTATCGCAAGGTAAAACCATATTTAATCACCAAATCTGCAGTGTAGCGTTCCGAAACGGGAATTGTTACAACGTTTTGTTTTGTTTGAGAGCTTCAGCCAAGCCGCAGGCAGCAGTAGATTAAATTGGTAAAGCCGTATGGGTTTGTCTGATGTTATTTACCACAGAAATCCCATTCATGATCAGTGGCTTTGTTCCACAACAAATACGCAGATGCAGTGGGTATATTCTCACTTATCATTTCCGATTCAAACGCGTAAAGGCTAATTTCAGCAATATAACAGCACTTATACATACTTCAAGCAGAATATATACAAATATTTGGCATTCACATATGACACGTCAAAGGTAAAACAAACACGGCCGCCGCCGCCCATTGCGCGCGGGCAGCGACAACAAAGCGCTCGTTGGTTTGAAAAGACAACAGTTTAGAAACAACACAGAAATACTCTCGCAAAAATAAATAATATCACGTGGTTGTGTGTGCCGCGCCGTGGCGGCGGCTCAGTAGAACCCGGGGTTTGTGTGCTCGATGATGCAGCGTTTGCAGTACTTCTTGACGGTGCGGTAGCCCTCGAGCGTGACGGGCGAGTCCTGGATGTTGAGCTGCTGCAGGCCGCGGCAGTAGTACGCGATGAACTTGATCCCAGCGTCACTGATCATCTCACAACTCTTCACGCTCAGCTTCTTCAGGTTCGGGCAGTTTTGCGACAGCATCTTGAGGCCGTGGTCGGTGACATCACACTTCCCGATGTCGAGCGCGCGCAGCCTCTGGCAGCAGCGCGCCACCACCTCCATGGAGGCGTCGCTGACGGCCTCGCAGCCGCGCACGTTCAGGTAGCGCAGCTTGTAGCAGCTGCGCGCCACCTGTTTGACGCCGGCGTCGGAGACGCGGTCGCACTTGGCCACGCTGAGGTAGCGCAGCGTGGGCCCGAGCCGCGCCAGCTCGTGTAGGCCGTAGTCGGTGACGCGGGAGCAGTCGGAGATGGAGAACTCGCGCAGGCTGACGCAGTAGCTGGGCACGTGCCGGATGCCCATGTCTGCCGGCGGCGGAGAGGCGGACAGACACGTCAGTGGCGCGGCATGGGAGAGACAGACATGGGTGCGGCCGGCGCCGTGTGCACCGCTACACCTGGCTATCTGTCTACCGTCTACTCTGAATAGCTGCTAGCTGCTACACAAACACAGGAAAGCGCTGAATACGTTGTAGAACATTACGTACGTTGCTTATGTGGAGAAGCTTGATGATAATTAATTAATAAATCCCATAGCGAGCAAAAATATACAACACGAGTAGAAATAACTAGCACCACTCGAGGTACCTTTATATCGACAGTTCAGCTAACTATTTCTAAACACGATGAAACACTAAACTCTGAATCTCATCCTTTAAACCATATCGTCCTAATGACAATACAAAACCCACGAAGACGTAGCTCAACACATGTTAATCAGCACTACCCACGCTACGCTGCGGAAGCTTCACTCTGAATAGCTTCCCTACCAGTACCGACACTATTCTGTGTCCACTACACGGGAGCGACTCGCTCAGCCCTCCCACACGGCTCTGACGGCGCGGTGGCTCGGCCGGTCGGCAAGCTCACCTGTCAGCTGGTCGCAGCGGCGCATGTAGAGGTTCTGCAGCTGGGGGCAGTTGTGCACGATCACCTTGAGACCGGCGTCGGTGAGACTGTGGCAGTCCGTCAGGTCCACGTACTGCAGACTCAGCTGGCGGTCGGCGCTGGCCAGTGCCTCGCTGCTGAAGTCGATGCACGTGACGCGGTGGCAGCCTGTGAGACGGCAGAAAGGTGGGGTCAGCTGCAGTCAGGAGCACGGCAGACACGGTCCTCACGCCTCATATCGGTCCGGGCCTCTACAGCCCGGCTCCTCCTCTCCCACATCGGCCGGTAGCTGTGACAGGCTCACCGGCCGCCGCTGAAGAAGCGTGCTAGGAAGTATACATGACACCATGGGTGTCGTTTTTGTATAGGCCTATAGTAGGGCCCAAGCCCTACCAATAATTTCACATTTTAACATAGACCTATGGTGTTGCATGGTAAGAATGACATTGAAATATATAAAATTAGCATTGGAGCCCTACCGATCATTTTCAGAAACTGACGCCCGTGCATGACACAGTGCTCTCCTCATGAGCTAGTCGGCATAAGTTGACCATCGCTGCAACAAGCATGTCCCAGCTGCAGAGGCAGAGAGACGTTTGAATCGTGGTTTCCAGGTAAATTAATTCACATGCGTGCTTTGGCATGTCAAACTAAAATATAACGTCGTCTGTATAATTCGTCCTATTTTGTAGACATGTTTCTTTGCGTTCGCGTCGCCTTTTAAAAACTTGGGAGACTAGCTAAACATGTAATCCACCTAAAAGTTAACATTTATGAAGGAAGCATGGGCCCTGGGGACAGCTAAGAAGAGCCTCTGCTAGACACTTAATGCATTTTCTGCGCATTTTTCCATTTTCAAAATTTGTATAAGCAATTGCAAAACTCGTGTCATGCAGCAAAGTGGCGCGAAATTTCCAAGCTTTTCACTGTGGATAGCTGGATTTGTACTGCTGCAATAACAATTTTTACGATAAATTGTCAACGTTTTTTTTGGGGAAAGACATTCTGGACCCCCTACCAGGTTGTTGGGGACATGACCTGATTTCCCCCTCTGGATCCGCTAGTGAGCCAGTGCGAATAAGCCATGCACCAAATATTAATCTGTGGCACATGCCAGCACTAGCCATCAGTGCCCCTGGCATGGACTGAGCCCCGGTCGTTATTGCCGACACAAAGTACTGCCAATCACGCTAGGTCCTGGAAAGTTCCTTATGAACCCGGCTCGTGGTTGCCGTGGTGTTCTGTAAATACGGACCGCTTGCTGGCGCAGCGGAAACAGTGCACAACTGACAGCTGTCACGACATCCGGTTAGTACAACGTCCGTTACACGTGACACGACAGCAGGTTAATGATCGTATAGGGGACAACGTCGCCTAAACATATTTATGGGGCGCAAGCGAAGCGCTCGCGTTATCGGTCAATTCATACGAGCAGTGCACTGACCCCTGCTTGTACTCGAACGCAGGAGGTGACAATGTCCCTATATGGACGTTTTTCAGACCCTGTTTTGTTGCTCCGACTGTGAAAAATCGGCGCCGAATATTAGTACTTTGCCGGCCGATAGCCGCTGGAGCACAAGGGGACGTGAAAATAATTTCAGCCCGCCGCCACCCCAGGCGCCCATGGGGCCTAGGGAACTGCATTTCATTGGACTTGTCCTTGTTGTTTTTATGTGTTCGTGGGTGAGGGGGGTCTTTTTCCAAACCTCTCCAAAAAAATGATAATCAAATACCAGATCCCGTTTACACACTTACCAGGTTTTTTGCCCATGCCGGGAGGGGCGCTGAAGGGCGACCGGAAGATAAAATACAACGTTACAACCCAACAAGCACCGATCCTTATAATTCGTAATCCCTTGACTGAATTTTTTCAAACTTTTAATAAGGGTCTCCCATTCGGCCACTTTGGAAAAAAAGAAACTAGTCATTCTGGAGATGCTGTTCGAGACATCACATTTTATCGTATTCGTGTTTGTGTATCTTTACAGGGCCAAAGAATCTTCGTTCTGAAAAGAAAAACCTCAAGGGGGACCCCTGAGGTTTTTTCGGAGGACTTGGCTGCCGTATTGGCTTACACGGGGAACCCGTATTCTTACGCAGATGCATTGGAAATGGGGATCGTGCAAATGAAACACGCCGTGACTACCGCAAATTTAAAGTCGGATTAGTTCGGCCACGTCAATTACTTGTTGCTTAAGGCCCATTCAGACGCCACAGGCCGGTGGCAGGCGGGAGCGGAGAGGTGACAGTCCGCCGGCGCTAAAGCTGATTCACGCCCGAACGCTGACTATGAGCTGTGGTGGCACTGACGTGGCAGCTCATTGCAACGGCCGGCACCCGGTACCCCGCACCGCGCACCCACCGCCCGGGTCCTTCCACACCCACAAACCCAAACCACCGGTGCCTCCACACCCCGGCACCCACCGGGCCGGGTCCTCCGCACCCCCCACACAACCCACCGGGAGGCCTTTGGGTCTCGTTCCACACCCTCACAAACCCACCCGCCGGTCCTCCGGCACCCCAAAAACCCCCACGCCGGGTCCTTCCACACCTTCACACCCACCCCGGGTTCCTCCACCACCCCACACCCAACCGCCCGGGTTCCTCCACACTCACAACCCACTCCGCCGGGTCCCTCCCACACCCCACACCCACCCGCCGGTCCTTCCACACCCACAACCCCACCACCGGTCCTCCACACCCCACCAAAACCACCCGCTGGGTCCTCCACAACCCACACCCACGGCTGGGGTCCGTCCACAAACCCAACACCCCCACCACTGGGTTCCTCAACACCCCCGCACACCCACCACCGGTCCTCCACAAACCCCACAAAACCCACCACTGGGTCTACCACACCCCGCACCCACCCGGCCGGGGAGTACAACTCCACCACCCCACACCCACCCACCCGGTCCTCCACACCCACACCACCACTTGGGGCCTCCACACCCCCGCAACCCCACCGCCGGGTCCTTTCCACACCCCACCACCCACCACCGGTCCTCCACACCCCCACCACCCACCGCTGGGTTCCCTCACAAACCCACCACCCACCGCCCTGGGGTCCCTCACAACAACCCACTCAACCCAACCACTGGTGCGTCTCTCCCTATCCTCGAGCCCTACCCCCACCACCACCGCTGGTGTCCTCCGGCACCCCACCGCCGGGGTTCCTCCACCACCTTTTCACACCCACCGCCGGTCCTCCACATCCCACAACCCACCGCTGGGTCCTCCCACAACCCACACCCAACCGGGCCGGGTCCCTCCACACCCCACAACCCACCCACTGGGTCCTCCACACCCCACACCCACCGCTGGGTCCTCCACACCCCACACCCACCGCCGGTCCTCCACACCCCTGTTTAAATCACATCGCTTTGACCTCGTCTAACACTCCACTTTACCTGCATGAGCGGGAAGCATAATGGTTCCGTAAGGTGCGCTGGTGGTTAGCCGTCGCACTGCATTTTGCATGCGCTGCCGCTGTTCGATATCGTGGCGGTGGTATAGAGCGACCACTGACCATGATTATGTTTATGATTAGTTTATAAAACAGAGCAAGGCCATGATTGAAACACCATAGTGCTTTTACACTGTTTCTGACTTATTTTGCCTTTATCATGAGTGTTTATCCGTGCTGTGCTGCTGTGCTGTTTAGCAATGCTGCAGTGTGTATTGCTCAATAAACTGATGATGATGATGGTGATAATGATGATGATGACCCTGCTACGCGCACCCCCCACACGGGGCCCGGTCGCGGTCCCCGGAACCCTGCTCCTGGTTCCCTGCACCTCGCCACAGGCATCCTGTACACGGTCTCCGTTACCCGTGGGCCCGGTCCAACCTACCGGGCCCCCCCCCCCCGCCAACCTAGGACACCCTTAGGGACACTGAGCCCTGGCACCCGGGTCCCCCTGCAACCGTTACCAGACCGGTCGATCATCCGCCATGTAAATCGTCGCTTCTAGAATACTCTTCTCGACGGCGACGTACTGAACACAGGTCGGCCGGCGACCTGTTCGTATGGGGACAATAACGGCCACTGCGGCCGCCACAACTAACCGGTGGACAGCAAAGTGGCAACCACGAGGCGGCGGACCGTGCCAGGTGGCGAGGTTTGGACCCCACAGAACCGTCTCCTGGAAACGGGTGCTGTGGCCACGCCGGCACGAGCGGCGGACCGTTTTGCCAGAGTGTTGGCGGCGGACCACCCACAGACCGTCTCCTGACGGGTGTATTGGCACGGGGGCCGGCCCAAACGAGCGGCGACCGTGCCAGGGTTGGGCGGCGACCACCTCATGGACCGTTCTCCTGACGGCGTGTTGGGCCCACGCCTGGGCCACGAGCGGCGGACCGTTTGCCAGGTTGGCCGGGGCGACCACCAATCAGACCGTCTCCTGGAATCGGAATGGTGTTTTTGGTGTTGGCACGCCGGGCACGGAAGGCGGCGGGACCGTTTGCCAATAGTAGTTTGGCGGCGACCACCAACAGAACCGTCTTTTCCTACGGGTGTGGTGTGGCCACGGCCGGCCACGAGCGGGCGGACCAGAACCGTTGCCAGGTTGGGGGCGGGCGACCCCACTCAGGACCGGTTCTCCTGACGGCGTGTGGGTGGTAACGGCCCGTTGATTCCAATGGGCGACCCACTTTGGGAAGCTTACTTAACACCCTTCGAGGATTGACGGGGCTGTCGCAGGGTTTGTAAACCGGGAGGGGGGGAGAGGGGGCATGGGAGGGACATAGGCTGGTTGTCCCTGGGAAACCCCCGTCCATTTTGCCGGCGGGGAAAGGCCGTTGAAAATTCTGCAAGGTTTAAAAAGGTGCTTTCTCGATTCCTGGTAGCAAAGTAGTTAACCATGAATTACCAAACTTACCAAAGTGTTTAGGAGTTTAAACATTGTGCGATTTGCAATAGAGTAAAATGCCCGCCGGGAATTCCAGGGATTCCCGCCGGGAATGTGGCGGTCAGAACACAGCCATAGCCTCGCCACGCTTTCCGTATCAGCAACTGCGTACGTTAACTTAGGATTGCACAACAGCAATAAGGTCGCATGGATACACTCGGTAACTATAAACTATGCTTCCATGGCAGCAGTGCGTTACCCACGATATTAGAGGATACCATACAAAAGCAGGAAACGGCATAAGGGTGCAACGGAACGTATGACAAAAGGTGGCATATTGAAAATATAGACAGGAGTGTAATCAGAAGCCAAAAGATAGCCAGTTAGGGAAAACGGCAAAACGGACCGGACTGGCTTATATGTCTTGACGTTTCGTTTGAGGCAGTTGTATTACCTGAAGAAAGGAAAGCTTAATTAAGAAACTGCGCGCTAAATGTTACTTAGTTACATTACGCAAGCTCAGCAGGTAATCAAGTATCATCTTTGTGTTCAAATCAGGAATTATATGGTTATCTGGTAAACCTTTTCAGCTCGAATAAATGGAGCGTCATACTATGAATAAACCGCAGTTTCAAAACGTTAGAGCAGCTTTAATCCTACTTATATCGTTGATATCCGTAATGCTATAGAACTTGATCGTCACGAGATACGGAGATGACTTTCATCACCTCCTGGCTCCTGTTAATATGTATCATCAGGTTTCGTTTGAATTATAGCTGGCATTAACTATACGAATTGTAGTTGATTGTGTTTTATACTATGGGAATGAAGGGCAGAGAAATGGGACAATATCAAAGCAAAATAATCAAAGCTTACAATATTTAAGCGTTTTCTGCTGGCAAACATTGCATATTCAAATCGCAAAAAGAAGTCTTGCAGCAATACTCGGTGTTGAGGGTACCTATACATCTTCTTTTTGTTTACGAATCCACAAGTATTTTCATAGCATTCAGGAAATCAACCGAAGCTCTACAATTTTGTATCAAGCCAATCGCTTACCATATTGACGTCCAATGAATCATTTCACCAAGTGATCGCCGAGCCTCTCTTCACCGAGCCTGAACCTCTGCGGCGCAGACCGCCAAGGGACGAGTTCGATGCTCGACATAACGGTAGATGGCACTACTGCTGCAGTATAGGTGGCTAACTGTAGTACCGAACCCGTACACGCCGGCCGATGTCGGAGTGTGACGTGATCGACAGGCTTCGCTGAGGGATCCTCCCGTTTCCATGAGATACAAATAAAACAAGTCATAACTAATGAAACAGCTACCCGTAACCCCGAGTCCCAAACCCCAACCCTTCCAGCCGCTAGCCAGCAAGCCTCCCAGTACCCACCCCGTCAGACCCCACACCGTGCCACCCTCCCTGCCGTCCCTCCTTCCTCACCGGTCACGTCCAGGTGCTCCAGGCCGGGGCAGTTGGTCACCACCTCGAACAGCGCCTGGTTGCTGATGTTGACGCAGCCGCGCAGCTCCAGGTGGCGCAGCTCGGGGCAGCGGCGCGCCAGCAGCGAGAGGCCGCGGTCCGTCAGCCGTGCGCAGCCGTTCAGCAGCACGCACTGCACCGTGTGGCATAGCGTGCCGGGCGTGTCGCGGCATAGCAGCTTCACGATCTGACGCATCGCCCGGTCGGCGCCGGTCGTCTCGCCCGTCAACGTGATACTGGTCCACAGCTGCGGCTCCCAGACGAGGAAGTACCAGCGCCGGCAGACGCGCGCGCAAAAGCACAGCTCGTTGGTGGACAGGTAGGAGAAGATGTGCACGATCAGCTCGTCCGCCAGGCGGTCGAACGGCGCCGGCTTGTGTGGCCGTTTGCCCTTGAACATGGTGAGGATGAGCTCGTTGCTGGAGGGTGGCTCGGGCAGCTGCGGCCGC